>CABHPH010118803.1:3188-27271 GCA_902168325.1 Peromyscus nudipes | reverse complement strand
AGAGAGAGAGAGAGAGAGAGAGAGAGAGAGAGAGAGAGAGAGAGACCAGAAAAGACCCTGTACTACCTTTGTCTCTGGAAAGATTCCTGGGCCTTGCCATCCTAGAGACATAGACCTCAAAATGAACAAATATTTCTTCAATTCCTGACTATGGTCTGCTACCAGCACAAGATGCTTTTTCTAGCCCAGGGTGGGTAGTATTGGCTCCTTTACACCTCTGCTGTCCTTAACCTTGCCAATGGCAGGAATACCCTCTTCACACTGGCCAAGCAGAGCAAGGCCCTGGGTGCCTACAAGCTGGCCCGGCATGCCTATGACAAGCTGCGGGGGCTGCAGATCCCTGCGAGGATCCAGAAGTCCATTGAGCTGGGCACCCTGACCATCCGTTCCAAGCCTTTCCATGACAGTGAGGTGAGGGCGTGACTCTGAGCCTGGTCTGGGGTCTGTTTGAAAGATGGCTCTTGTGTTCTTGGGGCTCCCCTGCCTGTGAGCTCGTCTGTCCCCTCCTGCTTAGCTGCCCTCTGCCCTCCACTTGGCCTGCTGTGCTCCAGCCCACCCTGACCTGTAGCGCTGTCAGCTCCTCCATGCCCAGAGACTGTCTCTTCCCTCAAGCCTAGCTCAGGGCTGACCCTCTTCCTGGGTGTCCCTGTGCTCCCCCAGGCCGCATCCCAACAGATTTCCTGCAACATCAATAACCCAGATCTATATAGCCCCGATTTTAAGCTCAGAGCAGGGACTTGTCAATAGGCCTGGGTTCAAATCCGAGGTCTACCACGTCCTAGCTGTGCCTTCCAGTGCCTCAGTCTCCTGCTCCGTCAGATGGGTGTTTACAAACCCTTCCCCACAGGAGGGCAGAGGCCACTTGTGCAGCATCAGTGGTGTGCCTGACATACTGCCTAGAGCCTGGTGAGTGGCAGGAAGTGACAGTGGGTACAGTTGTTCCCAGGAAGACAGTGTCTGCTGAGGCCTGACTTGGAGGGAGTGTCTGGGTTAGTGGGCCACAGATGGAGTCTTCAGTTCTGTCTGTAGGCCTCAGCCAGGCTCCTCGCAGCATACAGTCCTTTGCCCTGGGAGGGAGTGGATGTGTGCATGCTTTTGGTTCAGCCTGGGTGGACACGCGCGTGTTTTGTAGGAACTGGTACCCTTGTGCTACCGCTGTTCCACCAACAACCCGCTGCTCAACAACCTGGGCAACGTGTGCATCAACTGCCGCCAGCCCTTTATCTTCTCTGCCTCTTCCTATGGTGAGCCATCCCTTACTTCAAGACCTTGTGCCTAAGCTGATGCCACCATGCCTTCCATGAAGAATTGCTGTCAGGATCCAGAGACAGGGCCCAGCATGTCCCCAACCAGAAGCCCCACTCTCATAGTGACAAGCTAGGGTTCAGTGTTCAGTCTGGGAGGCTGCAGGAGCTGTCCTGCCCCGCTTCAGAGCAGCTGCTGTGGGGAGGGGGCATGCTCTGGTGTGAGTGACAGTCCCATGCTCCCCAGGCTGTCCTCCAGCCCCTCCCTGTCCCCACAGAGGTACTGCACCTGGTGGAGTTCTACCTGGAAGAGGGAATCACCGACGAAGAAGCTGTTGCCCTCATCGACCTGGAGGCACCAAGACACAAGAGGGAGAGCAAATGGCAGGAGGTGGCAAGCAATGGTATCCTGCGCTCCAGACCTGGGCCAGGCAGGACAGGGACCTCCGTGTGGTCTGTGCCAACAGGCAGGGATGGAAGGAATGACATCCAGAAAGACTGGAGGTCCCCACATAGTGAAGACTAACATCAGAGTCTGTAGGCACAAGGAGAGGGGCACCGTCATCTTCCTGTAAGGTCCCCTACCCTGTTCATGAAGGCACCGATCCTGCCTCTGGCCCACACAGCTAAGCAGAGGGAGTAGTGTGTATTCTTGAGGGACCCCCAGATTTCGACTCAGGTAGCTTTTTCATGCAGTGGTAGCAGTCACTACTCAGGCTGAAGCTCCAGGATGTCCACCCTATTCTCGTGGAGGCCTCTCTGTCCCCCTGATTCTGCTGTCCGAGTGCTTCGTCCTTAGGTAGGTACAGAGGTGGCCTCCAGTAGTATGGCTGAAACCCTAGGACAGCTGGTCCCCTGTAGGTATTTTAGCATCCTTGGGGCTCCTCACTGGAACAGTCGACCATGCCCACCTAATCCCTACACAAGGCCCTCCTGCCTGTGCCTTATACCAGCTCCACCGCCGCTGGGCAGCCGGAAGGGTGGTAGGACTGACTGGATTCCGTAAGGGGTTTTGCCCTTCACTCCGTGGCGGACTGCTGAGTTTCTCGAGCTGCAGCTGGGCCTATGCTCTCCACACACTCAGGGCCATTAAATGGTCACTCCCTGTGAGCCATGGAGGATAGGGGAAGCAGATGGTCCCCATGGGGCCCCTTCTCTCCTTCTCTGGCCTGTGCCCTCCCCATCTTCCACCTGGAGGCCTCTCCCAGCCACTGTACCACTCCCCCAAGTCTGTGAGAGAGGTCAGCCCTGGCTGAGCCCCTGGGAGTGAATTGTGGGCTGGAGGGTGGTGCCTATGCCTTACTGGACCTCCAGCTCCATCCTTGACCAGAACCTTCCAGGTTCCCAGACACTGAGGCTGGATGAGACCGTGAACTCCCTAGGAGATGATGACCCGTTCACAGCCAAGCTGAGCTTTGAGGTGAGACACCTCAAGAGTGAGTGGGAGGGAGCTGAGAGGCCTGGTTAAGAGCCATCAGTACTTCCCCAGGCACACAGGGACCCTCAGGTAGTGTGGCAGTTAGCCACAACTTCAGACATGGCAGTGGGAAAGAGAACTGGACAGCTTCCTGTGGTGACTGAGTGGCTCCAAGGCCACTTCAGTGCTGGCATGGGGGGCATGTCACTGTCAGGGCTGCCTGGAGTTGAGATGAGGTGGTATTGGCCACCAAGGATCCTAAGATCAGGCCAAGGATACAGCACCCATGTCCATCCCCCCTCACAGCAAGGTGGCTCTGAGTTCGTGCCCGTGGTGGTGAACCGGTCAGTGCTGCGTTCCATGAGCCGAAGGGACGTTCTCATCAAGCGCTGGCCTCCACCGCTGCAATGGCAGTACTTCCGCTCGCTGCTGCCCGACGCCTCCATCACCATGTGCCCCTCCTGCTTTCAGGTACCCAGCCTGCCACGGGCAGTCTCTCCTGCTCTTCCGTTCTTAGTATCTCCCTTGGGAAGCCGGGCATGTAGGGGGAAGATCATGAGCTGGCCTCAGCCTGCCCTTTGCATCTGCCCAGCTGGCTGCAGTGGACCTTACCTGGTTCCTGCTCTGCACTGCCCTGGATGAGAGATGATGTACCTGGGGACTTCATTCAGAATAAAGAGCCCTCCAGTCCTATAGGTCTGCTGTTGTTGGCAGCAACTCACTGCTTAGCTGTTTCTCCTTGGGGCTCAGGGCACCTGGCCCTGCTTCCCTGTGTCATGGGCTGTGTCTCCTCAGATGTTCCATTCGGAGGACTATGAGCTGCTGGTGCTCCAGCATGCCTGCTGCCCCTACTGCCGGAGACGAATCGACGACACTGGCTCGTGAGCCCTGACTGACCTCTGGGACCACCCGCTCCCCCGGCCTCCTTGCTGTCCCCAGACTGTAGAGGAGAAAGAATTAAACCCTCAGAATGTGTCTCCTGCCCAGATGAAGTTTGTATATTGGGGAGGGGCCTCGCCTTGTGTAACCACAGATTTCCTATTTATGGCATTTCGTGCCTTGTAAATAGCGCCAGGAGATGCAGAAGAGAACGTACATATATTTTCTAAGAAAAAAAAATCTGTTACTTTCAGAAGGGCTCAAGTGTTCATGGCAGCCTGCTGGAGTCCACAGATCTGTCAGACCGTTACCGTGAACACTGCCAACAGATTGCCTCAATAACGACAAATAAAAGGGCTACTCGTTTTCATCAGTGTCTGCGTTTTAGCAAATCCTCATATTGTCTGCAACTTAATTTCCTTATGCAAAAGTGCACCTGTTTCTGATTTGATCGGAAAGGAACATTGCTTTTTCGTGCTTTTAAAACGTAATCGAATCAAATGGCAGCATGGGAAGGGCAGGGACATGGATGTTTTTGTTGTTTATTTTGTTTGAATGAGGATCCATTTTGACAAGAAAATAAGATACCTGCCTCCAATGAATAGTCTTGTCCTTGGAGCTCCTGGAGCCTGCCCTGTACACCAGTCAAGGGGTCCACTTCCACAGGATACTCAGCCTTGTGGCTCCTTCCCTTCCTTCCAGGGCATGAGGCATGGGGCGTCCAGTTGGGATCCATAGAATGTTGTGGGAAGGGTATCAGGCAGAATCTGGAAGGAGAACTCACACACACTGGGCACCTCTGCAGCCGCAGCCCCCGTGCCGGTCATGACTAGAAGAGCAGCAGGTGCTAGGGCCTTTGGGCTTCCAGCCTTGAGTGGGTACCTAGAGTTGTAATCTCTGGAGTCCTCTTGCATGCCACCTGCCCAGGGACAGGCAGCAACACCCGCCTCCCCACCACACACACACACACACACACACACACACACACAGTATCTTAATGGGCGGGAGCAGGGAGACTGAGCAGCTAGGAGCCATGCTGAAGACCTCCTTGTGAGGCTGGCAGTAGCATGCCCACTGCTGGGATGAGAGGTGAGAGCAGAGTGGGCCACAGAGGTGAGGCGTGGTCCAGCCCCTCCCCCACCCCACTCCCCACCCCGCCTCTGTAGAGATGAAGGAAGGAGCCAGGCAAGGTCCAGGCCCTCCCCACCCCCTCTGCCTCTGTGGAGATGACGGAGGGAATGAAGGAGGGAGCCAGACAGTTGTGCCAACACAACCCCTCCGTCGAGTGTCTAATTGCTTATGCTCATGCATGCTCTCTCTCGCACTAAACATTTATTAATGTGTTAGGATTTCCATTAGCGCGTGCCTTGAACTGAACTCATTTGCATATGGCTGGGAAAGAAGTGGGGCGAGGGAGGAAACAGCGCCAGCTACCCAACAGGCGTCAATCACAGTGACAGATCAGATGGTCTGTGGCTGGGGGGGGGGGCTGTCTGAGACGCCAGCATGCATCCTCTTAGCCCATCACAGAAATTCAGGAGGAGTCCTGCTGGGAGCCAAGCCCCTGAGGCTGAGTCTGGCCACAGCTCCAGTTCTTGCTGAAGCATCGACATGTCTGGTCTGAGCAGCCTCTAGGGGTGCCCACACAAATAGTGAAACTGAGGCCCAGAAGCACTCTCTGGTTGAACAAACATACCTGCTGAACCAAAGTTGGACCCACACCCTTATGCAGCCTTCACACTGAGCACCACGTTCTGCTTCTTCCCTACTGGATTCCATTTCCACCTCTGTACACAAGGCCCTTCAGCTTGGATATGGCGTTTTCAGCCATAGCCAGCATCTGTGAATGGAGCCCATAGTGACCCTGACTGGAGGAAGCTAGGACAGGGAGCTGGAGGTGCCAGTTCTGTCAGGAAGGGGATGAGATCAGGGAGAGGTGACGGCTGGAGCCCCAGAGCTTGGTAAGACTGTCAGGGCTTGTGTACTGATGCTGTGTGTCCTGTCCACTGTGAGGAAGAGGAAGATGGCAGCTGACTGGCTGGGCCATACCAGGTGGGTGTCTGTGGGTCTCCACTCCTTAACCTTTCCCTCTACATGGCTGCTGGAGCTAGGCGTCCCCATGGCTGTGCCTCAGGTTTGCATCCCTCTGTCATGCCTCTTCCCTAGCCTGAGCTTTACACAGCGATGACAAGGTTGATGGGGCATTGAGGCCACCACCAGGCAAGGCCACCATCTGTTGTTTTTTCCTCTTAACTCTCTTGGAGGCCTGCCACTCAGCTCCCAAATAAATCACACACACACACACACACACACACACACACACACACACACACACACACACAGACTTATTCTTTCTTACAAATGCCCGGCCCTAACTTGGCTTGTTTCTAGCCAGCTTTTTTTTTAACTTAAATTATCCCATCTACCTTTTGCCTCTGGGCTTTTTCCTTTTCTTCTGTATATCTTACTTTCACTCTTACTCCATGGCTGGCTGGGTGGCTGGGTGGCTGGGTGGCTGGGTGGCTGGGTGGCTGGGTGGCTGGCCCCTGGAGTCCTCCTACTCTCGATCCTAAATCTCTTTTTTCTCTTTTTTTCTTCTCTTTATTCTCTCTGCCTGCCAGCCCTGCCTATCCCTTCTCCTGCTTTGCTATTGGCCGTTCAGTTCTTTATTAGCCCAATCAGGTATTTTAGACAGGCACAGTAACACAGCTTCACAGAGTTAAATGCAACATAAAAGAATGCAACACAGGGTTGGGGATTTAGCTCAGTGGTAGAGTGCTTGCCTAGCAAGTGCAAGGCCCTGGGTTCGGTCCTCAGCTCTGGAAAAAAAAAAAAAAAGAATGCAACACATCTTTGCATCATTAAAGAAATGTTCCACAGCATAAACAAATGTATCACATCTTAAAATAATATTCCACAACACCCACCCTGGGACTGCTCCCTCATCCCTCATCCTGACTCCAAACACCTTCTGAGAGCACAGGAACAATTGTGTTCCTTCCTGCCTGTGACTCACAGTGGCTCCTCAGTGTCAGCCAGCTCCCAGGCTCGTGGGCCTGCCCCAAGGCTCTGAGGCTACCCTCTGAGGTGCGCAGGGGTCCTCCTGGCCGCTTATGCTCCCGTGAGACTTAATTTTCTATAGATTCTGTCTGAAAGGCTGCTAAGGCCAGAAGCCCCCCGGGCTCTGCCTCAGAGTTGGATGTTGCTCTGCTATGCCTCTTTGCTGGCTCTAGTTTACACAGCTAAGGCAGAGCGGAACAGGGCGGGTGGAGCTCAGAACAAATGGCTGCTTCTCCCTGTTCATCCGTCTGCCGCCCTGAGATGGCACAGCACTCAACACAGTAGAGTGTGTAGCGAACATCAGGAGAGGACTGGACACCTGTCTCCTTCCAGGTTCCCTTGACGTCCTCAGCAAGGCCCTGGTGACTAAGCCACAGGTGAGAAGAGAAGGAGGGGCCTGCTGACCCAGCAGCACTTTTCCTTCTGAGGCTTAAGAGCTATTAGCGCTGATGGCTAAGTCCCTAATCCTCCATTCAGTGCCCTGCGACTGCCGGTAGTTCTGAGCGGCCAACATGGTGGTAGCTAGCCTCAGAGACAGCTTCCCAGGGCCCTGGCATCCAAGCACCTCACAGTTCTTCATAGCCCAGCCCCAGTAACCCACACTCGTGTGTAGCATTGAGAGGGCGAGAACTGCAGGTCACCAGACTACGTACTCCACCTCCGCTGAGGGTTCCTAGCCTACAGGGATGGTGTGTCTTGAACACCTGCTACTATGGGCCAAGAGCTGAACACACAGAGAAACGGGCTCAGCTGACCTGCATTCCAGATACACGAATGAGTTTGGTTCAGTAGGAGGACAACAAGATGGTCCGCATCAGTGGTTCTCAACCTTCCCAATGCTGTGACCCTTTAATACAGTTCCTCATGTTGTGGTGACCTAACCATAAAATTATTTTGTTGCTACTTCATAACTGTAATTTTGCTACTGCTGTGAATCATAATATAAATGTCTGATATGCGACCCCCAAAGAATTCATGAACCACAGGTCGGGAACCACTGGTCTAGCTGGTGATAAGGCAGATAGCAGACGAGGCATACCATGGGGCCTGGCCTTGGTGTGGAGAATGGCGGTAGTGGCTGTTCTTGGAGACCTGAGAGAGGAGCAGGACTGAGGTGACGAGTCCCATCAGCCTGCAGGGGCAGGTGTTCAGGAAGGGGTGCCACTGTGCTGGCTCAGGGTCTGAGTGGGACATCAAGGGGGTGCAGAGGAGCCAGGGCACATCAGTTGTGCCGGTGGGGACAGCAGGCCAGGAGCAGTCTGTATATGGTTGGTGTACCCCAGGTTTCCCAGGCCCAGCAAACAGAGGCCCAGAGGGGAAAGTGGGATTTTCCAGGGTATCCTGGTGACTCTGAGACACAGGCTAGAATCTGTGCCTCCTCTTGGATGACCACTGCTTCATTTGAGCCCATGTGACACAGCCCAGGCCCTCTAGTGACTTGCTTTGATGAGGCAGAGAGGCGGAGCCTCTCCTCTGGACTGTATTGATGGGGGAAGGAGAACGGCAGTAGAAACCCACAGAACTTTGTGGACTGTGTGGTGATAGCCCTGGCAGTTGCTGGCCAATCACGTGACCTCAGTAGCCCACTGTGGACTCCAGGCCTCAGTCTCTGCAAGGGAAGATGCATAGGCAAATCAGAGCTGATGACTTCTAATGACCATCTCAACTCTGAACTTGTCTCACTGAAGCAACACACTGTACAGACCCCGGTGTCCCCTCATCTCAGTGACAGCTTTCAACCTGTGAAGTAGCATCTGTTAACCCACCTTAGAGAGAGGCAGCGCTTCCCTAGGAGATTTGCCCACTCACCCACTCACTCACCCACTCACTCACCCACTCACTGAGTCAGCAGGTGTTTACCAAGCTCCTACTGTGTCCAGTCCACCCTGCAGGTTCACATTAGGGCCCAGGGGATGGGCAAAGCCCCTGAGGACAGCTTCCCAGCTGTTCCCAGCACGAGCTGGCTGCCAAGGCTGCTGAGGTGCTGCTGAGCTGGGTGGGGGTCAGGGTAGAACTGGGGGTGACCACCAGGGTCATGTCAGAATCAGAGCCTCCACCTTGACCTCATTAATATTGGTCTTAATCACCAAGCCAAGCTCCTTAAACTGCTAGAGGCCAGCTCCCAGCCTGACACACATGCCAGTGCTGTGTTCCTCTTCTCCATTGGGGACTGGCAGGAAACGGGGCTGCTTTCCCGAGCAGACAGATCTAGGAATCCCAGGTGTGAAGAGACTGAGCAAGAGAGAGTTTAAGGCTCAGAGGCGAACACTTCCCTGACCAGGCTCCTACCCAGCTCCAGGGCCTGGTTACCTGTGTGGCAAGTGGCGTTTTCTCCCATCATCAGCTCTTAACCCTCACTTTCTCAGAGCAGTCTTCAGAAGCTGTATGGTCTAACTTCTGCACAGTGGAAACTTTCCTTCTGTTCTTCGTCCAGCCCTCATAACTGCTACTCACCACCATCTCCCTCATGGGGTGCTAGCTTCTTGCAGCCCGTGCTTTCTTGTCTCCTGTGGGCCCCCAGAATGAAATCCCTTGCATGGGACTTAGTGGGTACTCCAGGCACGTGCCTCTGGACAGTGGTCCTAGAGTAACCTATACATGGGGGCCTCCGGGAACCCCTGCAGCATGGCAGAGATGCTGGCCTCATATCCTCAGACACCAGGCTAGTCCAGGACCAGCCTCCCCCAAGATTGGCATCCCAGCAGACTAGTACCAGCATCTCTCAGCCTGCACAGGGTTCTGAAGCCCTGAAGCCCCAGGTCTCTGGTCATCCTCTCTGCCCCTGGGATTCACCCAGCTGTATGTCCGTTGCTTTCTAGATAAGGCAAAACTTCTTCGGCCCTCGCCATGGCCTCCAGGCCCCACGCACTCACCTAAATAACCTGGCAGCCTGCTTCCTCACACGGGGTCCATGTCCTGCCCCACCTGAGCAGGCCATCCTCATCTCCATAACCCATGGTCATCCCTCCCTGGACTGGAATGTGTTTCTTCCTCTGGCTGAGTCTTGCTCAGGCCAGAAGCACTCTGAGCAGGGCCATGGCCTCCTTCTTGATCTCCCAGGTGGCTGGCTCATAAATGTTTAATGAACAAGTGAGTGAGCAAATTCCAATTGAATGCAACAAATAGTTATCGAGCTGCTGAGCTCGGGTGGGGTGGGGTGAGATGGGTGGTAATGGACTGAGCTGACTGTGCTCAGATCTGTCCAAATGAGCTAGTGCCAGGGCCAGGGGATTGGGAAGGGATGGGGTAGGTGAGTTCAGAAGTCATTGTCAGTTGTAATAAAACAGAGAAATGGACTTAGGGTCCTAAAGACACCAGTCACAGCCTGAAGCCACCAGACTGACATGGGTAGAATATTCCTGGGGGACTCTGGGGAGGACAAGATGAGACACTCTTCCTTTACTCAAGGGCCTCCACCTGGTGTCACCTTGGCCCCGCTGCAAGCCAATTAGGCCCCAGTAGCAGCAGTGGGATTAGTATTCTTAGTATGATATCTCCCAGATGCTGAATCAGCCCCTGGCTTAGGGAGAGAAGGTCACTTTATAAGGGTCTGGGGGGGGTTGATGCCTGGAGTTGTGCTGTGGGAGCTGTAGGTGGCTGAGCTCGCCAGGCAGCCTCCGTCTCTGTTGACGAACAGCCCGTGGGGCAGCCTCGAGGGCCGCAGCCATGAACGGCACAGAGGGCCCCGATTTCTATGTGCCCTTCTCCAATGCCACAGGCGTGGTTCGCAGCCCCTTTGAGCAACCACAGTACTACCTGGCCGAACCCTGGCAGTTCTCCATGCTGGCAGCTTACATGTTCCTGCTCATCGTGCTGGGCTTCCCCATCAACTTCCTCACGCTCTACGTCACCGTACAGCACAAGAAGCTACGCACACCACTCAACTACATCCTGCTCAACTTGGCCGTGGCTGATCTTTTCATGGTCTTCGGAGGATTCACCACCACGCTCTACACCTCACTGCACGGCTACTTCGTCTTTGGACCCACGGGATGCAACCTGGAGGGCTTCTTCGCCACACTGGGTGGTATGAGCAGAGGGACTGGGGTGTGGTATGGGAGCCAAGGGGACATGAAAGGGCCTAGGGAGGGTCTGCAGCCTAGTGGGTCTCTCTCCCACTCCTCTTCCATCGCTATCATCCCAAGGCCTTGCTTATTCATTGACAACACTGTGATGCTGAGCTAGGCTGCTGTTTAGAGCAAGCATTGAACGCTCATCTGTCTCCTTTTGAGTAATGTAAGAAACGTGGGTTTAGAGAGGTCAAGGGCTCACTGGGGAGCCATGGTGTGTGAGGGTATCCTATGAGGCAGCTGAGCTGGGGCAGACTCAGATTGAGCACCAGGATGAGCTAGAAAAGGCACACAGGTCCAGGTCCTTCATGAGTGTCTCTGGTCCAGGTGACGATTAGATCAGAGTACTGGGCCTCTACGTGACTGCCTTTGCAACCCTGTTGGCCTCCGTCATACGTGCCTGCTCCATACACTGGGAACCTCAGAGGATTCACTTGTTTCTGTTCTTTTTCTTTCTACCTTTGGGGGAGGGGCACAGTCTCATAGTCTAAACTATGTGGCTGAGGATGCACTTGAATTCCTGATCCTCCTGCCTCAGCTTCTCAAGTGCTGGGATCATAGGCGTGGACCGCCTTGCCACACCAGGTGCTTCCAAACTTTTTCTCTCACTTGGCTGGAAAATCAATGAGGCTGTCACAGGAACAATGGAGCCTGTTGAGGTTGAGCTAAGGAAGCGGAGGCAGGGAGCAGCAAAAGACACATTTAGAGATGTGGCAGGGCCAGAATCAGAGTCGGGGTCCCCCAACTGGGACCCGATGATGTCGCCAGTAGATGTAAGAGGAAACAGAAGCGGGCATGACAAAGCCCAAAGCCAGGTCTAGCTTGCACAAGTCCCAAGG
Organism: Peromyscus nudipes; assembly: GCA_902168325.1. NCBI lineage: Eukaryota > Metazoa > Chordata > Mammalia > Rodentia > Cricetidae > Peromyscus > Peromyscus nudipes. Next base: position 15,762 of record CABHPH010118803.1, on the reverse strand, counting down.
ATGCCGTCTTATCTCCCCCTTGCCCAGGTTGCTGCCTTGGTGGCACTGTTGGGCATCTCTGTTACCATCTGTGATCACAGCCCCCCAGTCTCTGGACAAGCTAGGGTGCCATGCTAGTCAGCTTGTCTTACGGGGTCAGGCCCAGGCCACACCTGTCATCCAGAAATTCTTGTTTGGTAGCACTCCATTACTTCTTTCCCTGCTAAAGCACTAGCCGGTGTGTGGCCCGAAGCCACAGGTCCAGCCATTCTGTGGCAGTGTCTCTCATGAACCGAAAGCTCTAACCAAACGGAAAGGCTCTTGGTTCTTTAGAGTTCCTTTGCTCACTTCCTCTGGCACATGGATTCTTCATCCGCCTCCGTCTTCCTGGCCAGTCCAAACTCACTGCATCTCTAAGGCCTGACTCAAGTCTCAGTGCAGAGGCTTCTACGCTGTCTTCTCTGGGGTTATTAGCTCTCTCTGGTCTGAGGTCAGAGCTGGAGGACTGATGGCTATCAACTACCTTACAGGTGAAATCGCCCTGTGGTCCCTGGTGGTCCTGGCTATTGAGCGGTATGTAGTGGTCTGCAAGCCCATGAGCAACTTCCGCTTCGGGGAGAACCATGCCATTATGGGTGTGGCCTTCACTTGGGTCATGGCGTTGGCCTGTGCTGCTCCCCCACTCGTCGGCTGGTCCAGGTAATGGCACTGAGCATTGGGTCTGGAAAGGCCTTTGTGGGTTTCCCATTCAGAACACAGAGCCTGTGGGCTGGTTCCGTTATATTACACAGTCTTGCCCCTAAAACTATCCTGATGACTTTCCCGGGCCAAGCAAGGTCTAGACAGGGGAGAAAGGAGGAGAAGTCATGGTACAACAAGTCTGATTTTATCTCTGAGCCCCATGGCAAGGGGAACCCTGGACATCCCAACCCTTCACCTTGGCCGAGGCCCTAATCCTCAGCTAAGCCAAGGCCAAACTACAATCCTCTTTGGTTGAGTTCTCCTGGGCATGGGGCAGCTTTCTCTGACCTTGGACCTCAGCACCATGGGGAAGCTGAACCTTCCCAACATGAATGGTGTCATTGTAGCCTCAGGAACTGGGTCCCATTCAACCTCTGGTCACCATCTCCAAATGTAGGCAAGATAAGACAGGGTAGGGACAGTGGTTTGGTACCCAGAAGCCTCAGATCTCCCTTCTCTCCTCATGTCTCTTCCCCATCCTCTGCGAGCCCACCTAGTGGTCCTTGCTGAATCAGAGCCCATCACCCCATGCTGCTCTTTCCACATCTTCATGCACTTGGCTCGGCAAGCCTGTACATATACACTCAACGGACAGTCTAGGCTTTCTGAGAGCAGCCCAGTGTCACCATCCTCAGATGTGATCACAACATCCTTGTTTCTAGAAGCTGCCCAAAGTCCCGTAGATGGTAGCAAGCCCATCCTTAGTGTAGAACGCGTTGCTGTTGCTAGGAGACACACATCTTCAAACTCCTGCATTTACAGGACAGGCCTCAGCCCTCCTCCCCAGCACCCTCTGCCAACTCACTTAAACCACCAAAAGGCAGCAGGCTGGTGGAAAAGAGCGGTGTGGTCAAGTGGCAGGAAGCTTGAGAATTGCCCTCAGGGCAGAGACGGATAAGTCTCACCTGGCGATGGGGCCAGCAGGTAACCATGCTTCCCAAGGCCTGCAGGAGCTCCAGCCTCCATGGACCCCACACTTAGGCCCAGCTGAGCGTGTGTTCCCTTCCAACCTTCTTGTCCCTTGCACCGATCCTCAGGTACATCCCTGAGGGCATGCAGTGCTCGTGTGGGATTGACTACTATACACTCAAGCCCGAGGTCAACAATGAGTCCTTCGTCATCTACATGTTCGTGGTCCACTTCACCATTCCTATGACCGTCATCTTCTTCTGCTATGGGCAGCTGGTTTTCACAGTCAAGGAGGTATGAGTGAGGGCCTCAATGTGTGTCCCTAGGCCCATGCTGGGTGGCCAGAGCTGGGAGCCAAGGTATGTATGGACCCCATGGGCTGGACACAGGTCTGTACCCCTGTAGGCGGCTGCCCAGCAGCAGGAGTCAGCCACCACGCAGAAGGCAGAAAAAGAAGTCACCCGCATGGTCATCCTCATGGTCGTCTTCTTCCTGATCTGCTGGCTTCCTTACGCTGGTGTGGCCTTCTACATCTTCACCCACCAAGGCTCCAACTTTGGCCCCATCTTCATGACCCTGCCGGCTTTCTTTGCCAAAAGCTCCTCCATCTACAACCCGGTGATTTACATCATGATGAATAAACAGGTACCTGGGATGGCTGGGTGGGGGTGGGGAGCGAGGGGAAGGAGGGGAGGAGATGGGGCAGGAGAGAGGCTCTGCCAAGACTGCTGGCAGGCCGTGAGCTCTCAGGTCGGCGACCTCCCAGTCTCTGGGTAACGTGGGAGTAAGCCCTCCAGGTGACCTGGCACCTGCTCCTATGAAATACATCTGACCAATCATTCTGGAAGTCTGCTTTGCAAGTCGGCTAGAAGTCAATCACACGTGCAGCGGCACACACCTGTAATCTAAACACTGAGGCAGGCAGATCCTGAAATCCAGGTCAGCCTGGGCTACATGGTGATGTGTATCCCCCCTCCAAAACAGGGTGTGGTTGTGCACCTCTATACCCCAGCATTCAGGAGGCTGAAGCAGGCAGGTCAGAAAGTTCAAAGCTATCTTAGACCATACAGTGATCTGGTGGCCATGGAGTCTGTCTCAAAATACAACCAGAAAATGTCAAGTAGTTCCAAGACTGGGAATGGAATGATTTCACTGTTTGCAAAGCTGAAGAAGTTGCTAAAAATGTTAGAACCGGGAGAAGAGGGAACAAGCCGCTGTTAAAAGCCACGGTCTCTCTGCAGAAAAGGATGTGGTCTCTGGACTTAGACTCTGGGTTCATGTCTGAGCTCTGCCACATTCAGACTGTGTGACCTAGGGAGTCAGATGTCTCCCTCTCTGGGCTTTGGTTTTTCTATTTACAGGAAAGGGCCAAATCCTAATTACAAGAGATCAGTCACAGAAGGTCCTAAGCATTCACAGGACACTGCGGAATAGCATTTGATGAAAACCCTTGTTGCAGGGTTCCTGGCATCTCTGGTGGTGGGGCAGCATACACTTAGCAAGCTCCCCCAAGGAGCCAGACTTAGTGAGGGGACATGCTGTGGGTGGTGGGCTGAAGATGGGCAGGGTGGTGGGGCCTAGTCCTGACTGGCACCCTCTGCCTTCCAGTTCCGGAACTGCATGCTTACTACCCTCTGCTGTGGCAAGAATCCCCTGGGTGATGATGAGGCCTCTGCTACAGCCTCCAAGACGGAGACCAGCCAGGTGGCCCCAGCTTAAGCCTGGCCAGAGACTGTGGCTGACTGTAGGAGTCTCCTGTCCCAACCCACCCCAGCCACAGCCCCCACCAGGAGCGGCACCCGTTGGAATGAGGTCATGCGGACTCCCTCAGTGTTTTTTTTTTCATTGTTTTTAATCAATTTATAAAAGAAAACTGAGGCTCCCCACTCAACAGGAACAGCCCAAGAAAGGACATCCATCCACTAAGACCCCCAACCTGGAGTCCCTAATTCCCAGGGGCCAGTGGGATCTGTAACCCTTCCCCCTAGCTTGTCTCTCAAAAACATGGCAAGTGTCCCAGCTTAGGGCTAAGTGTCTAGGACAGAATGGAGCACACAGTAGCTGATTAATAAATGGTAGCTGGATGAAGGGAGGAATGAGTCACTGAATGAGTGGAAATGTGTGTGAGAGGATTGATGGAGGGGAACATGTATGTCCTCAGGTTCCCAACCTGGCAGATCCAGTCATGTTTGGCTGGAATCTATAAGCAATTGTTCTTTCATCCCTACCCTGGTTTTCTCCCCTAATTCCCATATGGAAATCCCAAATCCCAGGCCCTGATAGCATTTGGCTGCTTCAAAGACAGAGAGATGGAGATGGGTAGAGGGAAGGAAGGAGGGAGAGAGAGAAAGAGAGAGAATGTGTGTGCCTGTATGTGTGTGTGTGTGTGTATATGTGTGCAAATACTTTGTATATAAACAGCACAGCTGGTAGTTGCATTACAAATAATATCAATTAATAGAATTAATTAACCATCCTGATAGTCTCTGCTTGTTAGTGACTGCTTGGGAACTGGCTGGGCCCAAGCACTCAGTCAGGGTGTTTCCCCCAGCCCCAGTAGACTTTTACCAGTGACCTAGGCCTTCAGGCCTGCACAGGGCTAGAGCTGGATCACAGAGGTGGCAATAACAGCAATGTGGGCTACAGCCATTAGGACTGAGAAAGCATTGTGGCCAGGGGTCTCAGACAAGGCCTGGGTCTTTCCTCCAGTGTGGCATCCTTGGTTCATGTCTTCCAATCCTACTTGGCCTGAGACTCAGCCCTTCTTCTTGGCTTCTGGACATATTTGCTCGTCCACACCAGCAACCAGGTAGCAACAGTTCTTGGCCAGTATGGAGTTCTAGAAGCCATGCTTATCTGCCACCCTCAAGGAATGGCTTAGTCCCTGATGACATCCTTGTTCGGAAGAGCTCAGAAACACAGTGTGAGACCTGGCCAGACCTCCTCCGTAGAGTGCTCATGAATCCAGTTCCTAGCTCCCTTGCTGGATATACTGTTTTCCTTGGCATTTGGTGTTTTCTTCATCCCAGAGAGTTTCAGGTTTGAGGTCAACAGGAACACTGGGGGCACCAGAATTGAGCAGCTTCAGTCTGTATCCCTCCTCCACAGAACCACAGCCGGGCCCCCAGCAGGCTCAGTTTTGCCTGGGGATGGGGGCAAAGGGGGGCATTAAAAGCTCAGCTCCTCACTCAGTGGCAGTGGTGCTCTGTTGCTCTCAAGCTCTTTACTTACAAAATGAATGGAAACTGGGAAGCTTCTGTGATCTCTGTCCAGGAAGGGCTAGACTGTGTGGGGACAGGAGTCTAGGTCCCTGGAGAATGTGATAGAGCAGCCTCGTCAATCTGAGAAACTCAGCTTGAGTGGGATAGAGACATGGTGACCTCTTTAAGCCTCTGTATCTGCAAAGAAGAGCTTAGACCTGCCCTTGAAGGGATTAGATGAGAGCTAAGGGACTTATGTGGCCAGCCCACTTCCTGGCATGCTGAAGATGTTGGTACACTCTGGAATTCTAGGCCTTGGCTCAGAGCTGCCCTTACCAGGACAACCCCACCTAGCAAGGGAATGGGACAGAGCCTCAGATGTGGAGTGACAGTTCCTCTAAGGAGGAAAGGGTGCCAGGGTCTGGGATGGAAGCCCCTCAGTGCTGTGGTGGCCAAGGGCAGGGGACAGTAAAGGGTTATCTTCTATGCTGTCTCAATAGGTGATATCAGTGAGGGTTCATTTGGTCACAAGTGACAGGAAATCCAAACCAGCTGCTGAAACAGAGAATGATCTCATTGGCTTGTAGACATGAAACCACCTTCCCTCCACTTCAGGATGGCTGGATGTAGAAACTCAGACCTGTGACCCTTTGTGTCTCTCTTCTGTGTTGACTTTACTCACAGGCCTATCCCTAGAAGTGGCAGAATTGTCTGCAGTCCTAGGGCCAGCAATCCCTCCAGAAAGAAGCTTTCCTGCCCCTTATTATAACCATGGTGTCAGATCAGGTTCTTATTGGGCAGATCTAGCTCACCTGATTATCCCTAAGCCAATCAGCATGTCTAAGATAGAGCTTCATCTTGATTGGCCAGGGCTGAGTCACCTGATTACCTCTAAGTCAATCACCACGCCTGAGATGGAGATTCATCTTCTGATTAACTAGACCTGGGTCACCTGATCACCTCTAAGCCAATCACTATGCCTGATATAGGGATCCCTCAATTGTCATGTGTTCCAATACCACAAGATAAAGTTGACTTCACATATTAAGAAGTCTGTAGGATGTGTTCCCCAAAAGAAACAAGGGGAACAGGATCAGGACCAACACAGAGGGGTGGGGGCTGGGAGGTGCTAGACAAGGCTCCTGTGTGTGGTGTGTGGGGTATTACCATGGCTGCCACAGCTCTGGTTGTTTCCTGTGATTTATGGTTAGGGGTGGCTGTTGATGGGATACTTTAGATGCCTGGTCTTGTCCTACCTCATGCCCAGTTCATTTGTTCTGTGGAGTGTCACCTTTGCCCCTGCCTTCTCCTTTCTAGGAAAAATACTCTTGTTGTCATGGTGAAAAGCAGCCTCAGCCTCTCTCCTTGTCACTTGTCACTGTGGGTATAGGGTGAAGGGCTGCTGACCCAGGCTGGGATGTGGAGTTCCCACAGGGCCACTTGCCAGACTCTGGACAAACGGCATTTGTGGAGCACGCAATCCACTCAGCCAATCACAGACCAGACAGGGCTGTCACCCCAGTAAAGAGACACCACCTCGGATAGCCTGGGGTGCTCCAGAGAAATATAGTGCCAGTCCCAGGGCAAGTCCCTGGACTACCCAGGCCATGACTCTGAGCTGAAAGTGAGATACATCTCAGCTGGTAGAGGGTGAGAGAGTCTCTGTAACTGTGTCCATCCATGGTCCCTTTACCTGCGAGAACATTGGGTGTGGCCCCAGATATATAGGGAATCAAACAGGAACACTAAAAGTCAACACCTACTGATAATCATAAAGAAACTTACTGTAAAATAAGTCTTTGGTATATATGCAATTTTACAATTGATTAAAGATTAAAATAAATTTGCATACTAATGAGATGGGTGTGCTTACTTTTTCAAAAGGAATTAGATCTTGGCTGAATATTTAGTGATGTAGGACACAGCATCTACAACGTTCCTCAGAGCTGGTTGATATTTTGATTTTATAATCATCGATGCTGAGAATGCCTCTTTGCATAAATACATAGTATTACATGATAGAAGTACATCTAGGCTGTTTCAGAAATTGTTGGAAATTGTTTCCTTATCCCAGTCCAAAATTTACTGAACAGTGTGTGTGCATGCTCACACATATGCCTGGGTATACATGTACATGTGGAGATGCTATCACCTGTGTGTACAAACGAAGAGAAGCTGGGGTTATAGATGGGGGTCACCCCAGCTTTTGATGGGTCCTGGGGTTCCGAACTTGGGTCCTCATCCTTGCACAGCAATTACAGTACTGATGAAGACATCACCCCAGCTCCCAAGTGAATGGTTTATGTCCGAAACTCAAGTCAGCGTTTCAAACAGAAGTTTTTAAGATCAAACATTCTAACACAATGCAAACCCAAAATAGATTAATTTGACCCTTACGTGCTGAAGGATGATGGTGGGAAAATATTAAATGTCTTTGTTTTCTGCAATTCAACTATTATGTTCCAACAACACAGAACACTGTGTACAGCAAAAACAAGCAACCAAAATCCTGGGGTTCACAACATCCAGGAGTCTGGAATCTGAGCTGTGCTCCGGGCAGTTTGTTGGTGCCGCACAGTGCGAAGGCATGCGCAGTGCAGCGTGCACGAGGCTTTGTGAAGGCACGTGATGTAACACTGGTGAGCACTGCCTAGCACACCTCAGATTCACACGTCTGATTTTGAGTTAATGCAAACAAAATTTTATCACATTTTGTTTATCGTACCTGTCAGGGGAGGGGGAACACATGCGTGCCACAGTGTGAACGGGGATGTCAGAGGATAGCTTTTAGAAGTCAGTTCTCTCCTGTCACACGGGTCCCTGGGTTGGAACGCAGCTCATCAGGTTGAAGCGCCCTTTCCGGCTGAGCCGTCTTGCCTGCCCTTGAATTACTTTTTGATCGTTGTGTGTTCAGAAACCTTTTACTGTTCTCAAAGTTCTGTTACCGCCACATTCAAGGGCAGGACCCTGTGTGGGCTTGAGACCCACAGCCTAAGAACCGGGGGTCAGAAGGATCAAGGAAACATCAATATAAATGACACTTCATACAGCTGTTGTTCAATGCACACGGCTTCCCTCCCAGGGGTGAGGCCAGGGTTCAGAGGAAGCAGCCTCGGTGGAGGGTCGTATGCAGAGATGAGCTTGATGGAGGTCCCAGGAAAGGAGTCCTAGGGCTCTAGCTTCTCCCCTCACCTTCTGTTGGTGATCTCTTAAGTTCTAGCTGGGCACCTGACAGCGCGTCTCTGCTTCCCTCTCATCTGCAGTGGCTCAGAAGCATGCAGACTCTGAGTTGTGCATTTCATAGAATGGAAGCGCCCTCTGCTCTCCTCTGTTTTCTATCTTGCTGGCTGAAATGTGGTCATAGTGACCGGACTAGCCACAGTCATGCTGAATCATGAAATGGACCCTATGTACCAACAAGTGCAGAGGGCGAAGAGAGGACCTGGCTCCCCTGGAGCGGCCTCACCAGTTGGATCCTCGGCAGCCAGGGTGACTTTAAGAGCTTCGGAAGGGATGGATGGCTTCTAGAAGGAATGGTTATTTGGGAATCACCGCACCTTTCTTAAGTAGCACAGAGGAGCTTGGGAAGATCCAAGGGCTTGCCCACAAGGAACTTCAGCCTCTTCATGTGTAAATGAAATGATGAAGAGGCCAGTTTATACAGACATCAGGCATGGCAGTGGCTGCAATTTCACTGCAACCTGATGCACTGATGGACCGGAGTTAGGGAATAAATGCTCCAATGTCCTGATGGCACAGGAGCTGGCACCGTACAAAGCAGGGGCACTCTGATCATCTCAGAGTTCAGGACATTTATCTCTGAAGCTGGAGCAAGTCCCAGGGCGGGCGGGAGGAGAAGGTTCCAGAAGGAAGGCAGCGCCCCACTGCCGGCCCCACGGAGAAGTCAGGAGGTTGGCAGAGGGCGCTGCTTCCGTTGCAGTCCCAACTTGCCGTCATCTCCCTGTCAAGTGGCAAACCCCTCGGAGAATTTTTAGATCGCTGAGTTTTTCCCAAACTTCCTTCCCAACACAAAACTCGCTCCTGGCACAGCCTGGGAGCAGGGTTTCAGCAGAGCTCGTGGGAATGTTTACACCACAGAGTCTCTGCATTTCTCAGTTCTTGGAAACGCCCCGCAAATGGATCAAAATTGCAGCCCCCATTGGTGCCAGCTCCCGTTTGCCTCTTTGCCTCCCTGGAGCCCTTTCCCTGTCTAGTCCGGGGCCAGCAGCAATTTGCAGGTCTCTGTTCACTCAGTGGAGCCACAAAACCACAGCGGCAAGACTGGAGGGCCTACTGTGTGCCAGTGTTGGGCTGGGTGCCACAGACAGCCCTCCTCCGCCACAGAGCTCAAGAGTCAGAGGCCCCTAAGTCCCAGCTGTGACTCAGAGTGCTGGAGGCTTAAGAGTTGGTGACTCTGATCTTTTAGGGGTCAGAGGTGGCATTCCTGAGCAAGCCTTACTTACTTGAGTGAGGAAGACATATTCCAGAGAAGGTAGGTAGGAATAAAGGGGGCTTTCTAGGCCTAGTGTAGCAGCAACCTTGTGCTGTGTGACAAACACTCCCAGAAATCACAGCTGAAAACAACGAATCACATATCCTTTCTTCTAGCTCTAGGGACTAGCTGGGTGATTCTGTTGGCGGGGATCTAGCTTCGACCATCTCTTCTGGGGATCTTTCAAGCATCCCATGGTCAAGTGAGGGATTGGCTGATGACTGATTGGTGGTTGGGTGACAAGTGACTGGACCATGGGTCTCAGCATCCAACAGACTAGCCAGGGCTTGCTCCCATGGCAATGGGATCAGGACAGCACCATTCTCACAGTATCTCAGCCGCACAAGGCTAGCACTGATCTAGGGATGAACACTACAAAGCCTCATTACATGTCGGGTAGATGAGGACAGAGATAGACACTCTGGACCATCTGTACACTAGTTTGACATAGAAGAAGCACAAAGCACGGTGTCCTGGTATTAGTCATAGCCCATTCAAAGGTCACACGGTGGGAGTTTTAAAAAGTTTGTTACTGAAAGTTGAACCCAGAGTCTCAGGGATGCTCAGTCCCCACTCAACCACTAAGCCACAACCCCAGCCCTACCGGCAGTGTGGCTGAATTGTGGAATTTCAGGGAGAGGAGAGCACCATGAACCTGATGGAAAAACTCAAACTTTTCCCCCAAAGGAAGTAGGGAGCCATGGAAGGTTCTAGAAACGGAGTGAGATCTATTTTTACTGCGAAGAACGTTGAGGGCCACAGCCTTTCTCAAACCAGACCTGTGATGATGGTGAGCTCTCTGGGGAAATCCCAGAAAATAAAGAGATCACACGCAGAGGGAGACATATGTAGGTCTACTTTAAATCATCCTCTAACCTTCCCCTCCCTCAAGGTAATTGCTGATACCACACTGGATTGAGTCCTGGGAAACCTGCTTCCAGGATGGCCTCCTCGTTTTCACAGCTGTGAGCCATTCCATTGCGAACAGGCCACAACTGACTTAGCCTGCTTCTACCTGGAAAGATTTTACTTTGCCTTGAATTTCTGCTGATACTGGGGCAAAGTTCCTGTGTGTAAGGTCCCCTGTTTCTCCCCAGGGAGGGGTGGGTGCACCATGAGGCAAGTTCATCTTTGCTCCTTAAGATGTCGAATTGCATCTGAGATGGCTGACCCGTCAGCCTCCCCCAGCTCCTGTGTAGTTTCCATACATCCTGGACAGACACTGTGAGAAATGCTTGTCTCATATTTCATACGAGAAATACTGACATTCAGCCAGGAGAGCGACACAGCTTGTTTCGATCCACTCTCTTTTGTTTCTGTTTGGTTTGACTCTTTGAGTCAGGGGTTTGCTATGTAGCCCAGGCTAATCTCAAACTGCCTAGCCTCAGTGTCCTCAGTGCTGGAACAACAGACATCAGCCACCCGGTCTTTATAAGACCTTGGCACATATACTGTAGCGTGTTTTACGGCAAGGGAGCAATATACTCAGGCCTGTGTGATTCACGGCAACGCTGCTGCTCTTTTTCATTCTTCTAGATGACACAGCCCTTCCTAGGAGAGAGGTGGAGTGGCCAGGCTTAGGAGGACCCCTTCCCAAGTCACAGCCCTGGCAGGGCAGATGGTTGGCTCTGTCATCCTGGCCAGTGTTCCAGTGTTTGGTAGTGTGATGGAAACAGTGACTTATGCCTGTCCCAATGTGAGTGTCTTTGAATGCCAAGGACACTGAGGACAGTGGCCATCAGCCGAGGCAACATGAGAGCTTGTCACAACCTCCTCCTGCATCTCAAACTGTAATATAATCTAAAACATCAGAATTACACAGAAGGAAGGAGCAGACTGAGAGCCTTCCTGGACCAGGGGAGGCCACTGCCTCCAAGCGATCACGTCCTGTGGTCTCTGTTGCTACTAAGTGAAAAACTGAGGCCAGCAGTCATTTGGGAACAGGGCAGACAGCCCCCTGCCCACTTGGTGGGATTAGGGGACCCTTGTGGGCACCCCCACAACTTGGGTGTCCCCCATTCACGGCCAGCACCACCAGCTAGGTAGGATACCATGACTCTGGCTCCTTATTTTTGCTTGGCCTCACGTCCCACAGGGCCGAGGCATGGTGCTCTGTTTGGAGAGTGAGCCTCCCTCTCCAGGCCAGATTGGCCTTTTCCAGTGCTCAGGTGGTGAGCGGGTTGGTCATTGATTTGCCGGCAGTGAGAGGTATTTAAGGCGAGAGGTTTGGCAGCTGGTAGCTGAGTGAGCGCCAGGCCTGCTGCTGCCTGTGCCATGGCTCCAGGAAGTGTCTCCAGTTCTTCTTTCTCCTCCTCTCCCTCTAGGGACACATCACCTTCTGGGTCACCTGAGTTCCACGAGACTCACAAACCAGGTAAACGGGAGTGGAATTCGGTCCAGTTTAGGCTAAGGTCCCTGGAAGCCGAGTGTCAAGAGCTGGGAAGGAGCATGCAGCTAGAGAGACCAGTTCCCACCACACAGATGGGGGACCCGGTCATGGAGGCAGATGGTCCTGGGGGCACAGCTGGATAGCCCCATCTCCTGGTTTGGGACTCTCCATGAAGACTCCATGTGCAGGCTGCCAGTGGTCATGCTATAGGAGTCCTTAGCGGCTTGGAGTTCCACCTGGCTTTTTCTTCCTACTTAAAAACTTGCTTTGGAATCTGAATTTTGCAAATCATTTTGATAGCGTCATTTCTGAGTTTAAATGATGCACCTGTGGCTGGTAGGTCCTCCCCCACTTCTCTCTTCCTCTCCTCTACAGCTCATCAAAAGAAACAACCCATTTCAAAAGATTCCTGTACTGCACGGCTCCCCCATGTTCAGCATGCAGCGACCTTTAGTATGTCATCCTGTGTATCCAGTACCACATCCTGTTTTAGAATTCAGTCACTTCCTAAGAAGAAAAGCTGAGCTGTAGCTCTTAGCAGCCACTCCCCAGCCTCATTGCACCTGTGTCCGTGGGCTCGCATCATCCCCTACACAGCTTTGAGACTGGCTTTTTTGCTTGCTTACATTTAGAAGCATCTCCTGTTGTAGCAGCTTACAGGCCAGTCCTCTTTATGGCCATGTAGTATTCCAGTGTGTCTACATGTGTGGTCACAGGCATTTGAGTTGCTCCCACGTTTGGGCTGTTAGGAATAAACACTCATGCACACTGCTGGCGGGCTAGGAACGGAGCCCAGGGCCTGATGCACACTCATGTACACTGCTGGCGGGCTAGGAACGGAGCCCAGGGCCTGATGCACACTCA
>CABHPH010118802.1:0-13592 GCA_902168325.1 Peromyscus nudipes | reverse complement strand
TCTTTTGAGTCAGGGTTTCTTTGTGTAGTCTTGGCTGTCCTGGAACTCTCTCTGTAGACCAGGCTGGCCTCGAACTCAATGGAGATCCACCTGCCTCCTGAATACCAGGATTAAAGGTGTGCACCACCACCCTGGCTTCTTCTTCTTTTTTTCAGTCCTGAGGATCATGCATTCTAGAAAGTGCCCCGCCACGGAGCTCCATCCCTAGCCCACCCTTCCATTTTTAATCATTTTTATTTTCTGACTGAGTCTCACTGACACTCTCAGGCTGACCTTGAACTCACTCTGTAGCTCAAGCAGGCCTTGAATTGACGTTACCCTGCCTCAGCCTCTGCATCTAAACAGTCTTTATCCTAGTTTCTTAGAGCCCAGGCTGGTGTCCTCGGACAGCAAGGGATTTTTCGAATGTGAAGAACAGAACTACTCAGCATTCCTCCCTCCTGCCCCCACATTCTCCTGTCTTCTCTACCCAAGCTGGGCCCTGTGACTGTGGTCCCCACACCCTGACAGAGCTTTGTGCTGGCCTGCTCTGGCTTGTTGCTTGCTGCAGGCTTCTCACTTCCTCTGAGTGGATAGACGCAAGTCTGACAGAGGGATGACCCATCTAGTTCCTGTCTGCACGCCAAACCCCACTGAGGTTCAGGGAGGTGTGACCTCTTCATGTCCCTAACCAACAATTTCAGGTTTGTAGACATTTAAGTCATGTTCAGCCTGATGACCTTTTAAACCTCCACTCTTACTGATGATGCCGGTACACTTGGCTGTAAATGCTCAGGACAGCTCCTTGCTGGAGTTTCTCTTAATGTCTGGGGTTTCTCAGTGAGAAATGGTTCTGCTCAAAGCCCAGAGGTGAGGATGGGTGTGTGTGAGTGGCTGTAAACCTCTGAAAACAAGCAAGAACTTCTCAGGGACAGGAAGCTTCTGGCATTTGTCCTGTCTGAAGGAGACCACGCTTGGGCTGGGAGATGGCTTAGTCAGGAGAGTGCTCACCACACGAGCACCAAGGCATGAGTTCGATCCCTAAACCCACATATAAAGGCCAGGTGTGGTGGTGACACTTACTTCTCAGCACTGGGGAGGCAGAGACAGGAGCATCCCTGGGGCTTGCTGGCCACTCGTCTTAAATGAATCCATGACCTCCAGGCCAATGACAAGCCCTGTCTCAAAAGCCAGGATGGAGACCAATTGAGAACGACACAGGCTGATGACTTCTGGCCATCGTGGGAACATGTGCATACATGCATGTATACACATGAACTCATTAAAACAAACCAGCCAAAAATCTAGCCCTCCTACCTCGAAGCAGATGCAGGAGGAGCTTGTCCCTTATCACTAACTTAACCCACCAAACGTGACATCTTACCCCCCTTAGACTTGATCAAATAAAACACTGTGGCCTTCCTGCACAGTTCATTGATTTAGATCAGGTATTATTTAGTAATTCCAGAAGTTTAATTTTAATGCTTCCCTTTGAAAAACCACAATCTAAGAGATACTTACTTGACTGTGAATGAATGAGGAAGGAATGGACAGTGGGATATCTCTCGCAGCCTAGAATCTGGGGGAATGCCTAGGATTTCCTAAAGTCGTAAATTTGGAACCATTACTGTCCTTTCCCTCCGTGAATTGCCCTGACCTAATAGCGGTCAGGTTCTGCAGACGGAACAGATGACAGAGATCCTTCTGTGAGTCTTGTGCTGATTCTGGAGCACAAGTCTGATCTTTGCAAAGACAGAACACTCCTGTTCAGGGCCACTGCTTCCTGTTCTGTCCCTGGGATGACACTTACCACGGGGTTTTTAAAAATATAAAAGAGATTTTAAAAACTTACATTTTTATATTTCTGTATGTATGGGTATGAGCACATGCGTTGTCAGAGGTCAGCTGTGGGAATCAGTTCTCCTCTGCCCCCGTGTGGGTCCCAGGGATTGAACTCAGGCTGTCAGGCTTGCAGCAGACCCCTTTGTGCTCTGAGCCCTCTAGATGACCCAAAAATCAGATTCTTGACCTGTAACTTGGGCTGTAGTTCTCATGTACTTGTTATATTTTTATCTTCCTCCCAACTGGTGTTAGTTTTACCTGGAAACAGGCTTTTAATGTAGTCAGTGGCTCTCATTAGCATGCCATCTGTTACAACCTTCACCCACCTCAAGCCCTGTGGGGAGGCAAGCAAGCAATAAGTTATAACGGAGGAAAATTAACCTGAGATCAGGCCGGGACTTGAGCCCTGGCACCTGGTTCTTCCTACTCTGCAGGGGTGTGCTGTTGGGGGCCTGTGCCTGGGATAGAGGGAGGGGAGGTCTAGGTGTACCATGTCACAGGAGTGAGGAGTCCAGAACAAGACCAGGCAGACACTCTGTTTCTGTGTTGGAGCCTCAGAAGCCACGGGGTCGCCTTCCTATCCCAGTGACTCATGGGCCAGCAGCGGCGCCGTGATAGGATCACACAGGCAGGCCAGGGTGACCAGGGGCCTTCTCAGAAGCCTGCCGCCATCAGCCACGCAGCATGACAACCTTCGAAAGTATGTCTTGCATCCTCTTCATGTACAGATGAGGAACTGAAGAACAGAGAGCATAATTGAAGCCGCACAGATCCCTGGTGAAGCCAGGCTTTAATGTGGGTCATCTGCCTCGAGCTCTGCTGTCTTATCTGCTGTCCAAGCTTTCTGCACTGAGACCACCGGGAAGAAAGTCATGATACATGGTGACTCAGGTGCAGACGGAGCCCCAGAGCATCCCAGGATACCCTTCCCTGGTCACTGAAAGTCCCTGGGATGTTTTCTGTCCTAGATAACAAGAAGGAGAACGGTGATTCACCAAACTGTAGCCCCTCCTGCTTGTAGCTGGGGGCCTCTTGCAGCATTCTCTCCTCCTGTCTTTGCAGAAACACGGACCCGCTGTTTCCACGACAGCCAGTCCCACGTTCTGCAGCTCAGCCTGAGGTGCCTCGCATGAAATAGTGTGGAATATCAGGAAAAGAACACACCTGGGAGTGAGTCCCACCACAGCACATATGTGACCCTCTACCCCGGAGGGTCTCAACCTCTGGGTCACAGCCCCTTTGGCAAACCTCTGTCTCCAAAAATATTTACATTATAATTCATAATAGTAGCAAAGTACAGTTGTGAAGTAGCAACAAAAACAATTTTATGGCTGGGGATCACCACAACATGAGGAGCTGTGTTAAAGTCGCAGGGTTAGGGAGGTTGGGAGCCCCTGCTGGAGCCCCCTCTCCTCAGGACACTCGTCACACACACCCTGTTGCCTTTTCTACTCGCAGCCACCTGTGTTGGAGACCTTTACCCACGAGCAAGCTGGCTTCACAGCCGTTGTCGGTACCTGTTACTCACTGTCTCCAAAGCCAACATTGATATCATTAGTTCCCCTCTGGAGGCTACTCCCAGCTTCGCAGATCCGTTCTCTAGGGCCGGGGAGACCCTTGCTTCCACCCAGCAGATGTCCCTGATGTCCGAGTGGGGTTGCTTGGAGTCAGACTTGAGTTCTGATGGACTTTGACAGAGGTGTGGTGTTTTCTGTATTGCTTGTGTTATCAGTTCTGACTGTAGCTCACACAGTAGGCTCCTTCAGTTTGGTGAGGAAATCCCTTTAAGATCTCTGTCTTTCTTTACCATTTGTTTGTTGTACTGCTGAAGGGACTCAGTGAGCTCACACATAAGGTACAGAGCAGGAAGGCTTAGTATGCAGTCAGTGCTCACTTAATATGCTTCTCTGTTACAGATCCATGTTTAGCCGGCTTACTCTGTCACTGCCTGTCTGTCTGTCTGTCTGCCTGCCAGTTTGTCTATTTATCCATGGGTCTGTTGGGCATGGAGGAAAACCCTGATGGCTGTTGCTGGGCTATGAGGAAGCCGAGGGCAGTAGAGGGGAGGCTGGTAGAGCTGTTTCAGACAGGACCCTGCAGCTAGACCCCCTTTGTGGGCCCCTTCCCAGTTCCTGTCCCCCATGGGGACACTAGCCTGGATCCCAAAACCAACTGCTTTGAATTCTAAGTTGCAGATGTGGCCTTCATTAGCACACCTGTGACACTTACAGAATGTCCTTAACTCCCACCCAGTAACAATTGTCCCCTGGCCTCAGTTCCTTTCACTTGCTGTGAGAAGTTGTCCTTCCAGCCCCCCACCCCACGCCCCCCAGCTCCTCTTTCAGGGCCTGGCTGAGAGCAGCTGCGCCGGGTGCAGATCGGGGGAGGGGTGGGGGAGAGAAACGACTCCACACTGGGCGGGGCTGGGCGGGGCTTGGGGCAGGCTGGGGCGGGGCTGGACACAGGGAAGCAGGATTTCCCCTCTGGAGTCCCCTCCCTTCCGTCTCTCCCTTCAGTTCCCATTTGTGCAACCCTGCCTTTTTAGTGAGTGTGCAGCCTGATCTTGTTTCATGTTGATTTTAAGGGTTCTGTGAGATCTTCATCCAGTGTGTGGGGAGCATTGGCTGACTGCCCTTCAGGAGCCGTCATGCGTTTTCTCCGGAGAAGCTGCCTGACCTCTGCGGGCTCGAGCTCGGACTGAAAGCTTAGGACTCTGGGAGAGACTGGACTGTTTATAGTGGTGGCTGTGGCCCTTGCTGTCCACCCCAGGCCGGTCATCTACTTACTAACCTGTTCCCCTCTCTAAAGCAGCCATGGTGGTGGCGCCCTTGGGGTTCCCATGGCACCTGTTAAGAGCCTGGCACTGTGCTGATGTGTAGAGATGTGCAGGCAACACTGTTGAAGGTTTTATATTGGCCACTGTAGCTGCAGCATGGGGCCCCAGACAGCCCTTGTTTCCAACCCCCCACTTCTCCTCCTTCCCACCCTACCCTGCCTTCCTTCCTGTTTCCCTTCATCTCCCTCTTGCTCCCTCCTCCCATCCACCTTCCCCACCTCCCTGGCCTCTCTGGGAAAATGAGGGCCGGCCACAGCATCCCAGGGCTCTTATTAGGCCCACTTTCAAGGAGAATGTGGGGACATGAGTTCACTGTTCTGCTCGTTGTTATTACTGTTATCACTGTCAATTTGACACAAACTAGAGTCGTCTAGGAAGAAGGAACCTTTGTTGAGAAATGCCTGCGTCAGATTGGCCTGTGGACAAGTCTGTGGGGGCATTTTCATGATTAATGATTGGTGTGGGAGGGCCCCGCCCACTTGAGACAGTGTAACCCCTGGGCATATGATTCTGGATTGTATAAGAAAGCAAACTGCACAGACCTCGGCCAGAAGCCAGGAGGCAGTGCTCCTCCATGGTCTCTGCTTCAGCTCCCACCTCCAGCTTCCTGCCCTCACGTCCCTTCATGATGGACTACAACATGGACGTGTGAGGCACGTCCATCCTTTCCTCCTGCAAGTCGCCTTTGGTCAGAGTGTTATCACAGCAACAGGGAAGCAAATTAAAACAGGTTTCTCCAGACTTTCGGTCTTTGCCCACTGGGAGCTCTGCAAATACCCTGGTGTGAGGGCCATCATCAGGCCGGGACCCACTGGGCCTGAGCAGACTGTCCAGCCATTGGTCTGGATGAGGAATCCTGGGAGAAACTGTTGTAAGTTATTGTGCGAGGGGACCCCTAAGGGTATCCCACACATGCAAGGAAACATGCTGGGCAGATGCAGCAGTGGGCTGGGCAGATGCACGGCATGTGGGCATGATGGCTGCGGCCAGTAATTCACAACTCAGATGCTGCATCCACGTGGAGAGTTTATTCTAATAGAGAGATGAAGAGAAAGATAGGAAAGAGAAAGAGAAAAAGAGAGAAGAAGAGAGAGAGAGGTCAAGGGTTCACACCTTGTGGGAGGAAAAGAGAGAGAGACAGAGACAGAGTTCTTCCTTAAAAAGAGTCTTTTACGTCAGGACGCAGGGTGGCGTCAAGGGGTGGGATTTCAAGGGGCTGATCAGAATATTAACAGAAACAGAGGTGGCATTGGAGACACAGGCTATGGTCAGACAAGGATATGGAGGTTCAGAATTCAGAACTGGTCAATGTGTGGCTAGCAGAGGCCAGATGTGATCCTGTTCTGCTGAGGAGGCCCAGGAGCTGAGAGGCAGGGATTCTGTGGTGGCAGGTGTGAGAGGGTGTCTGCAGCCCGGATGACTGGCTGAACTTGGTAGAAAACACCACTGAGGAGGATGAGTAGACACCAGGGAGCCTGGGATCTGGATCTATAGGATGATGTGAGTCTCTAATAAGTAAGACCTTCTATGGGCCAATGAGACAGAGCCCTGGATGCTGGGGAGAGTGCAGATCTCAAGGAACTCAGGACCACACCCTGACTCTCACTCAGGGCTCAGTCCCAGCTTGACTGACCCAGGTGCCTCCATATAAACCTGGGCAGACTAAGCTCCCAAGAGAGAGGGAAGGAAGGCAGGCCTTGTTTCTAGTGCTTTTTGGAGTGCTGGGGATGGATCCCAGGGCATTGTGCTCTGCAAGCGAACAAGCCACACACCCCAGCCCAAGGTCCATGAGGACAGGTCCTTCCTGCAACCCCTCTCACAAGCCCGAGCCTGTGGAAAGACAGCTTTGCCAAGGCTGCCCCACCTTGCAGACATCTGTTCTGGTTTGGGTTTCTTGGCTCAACACTAACAGCTGTCAGTGTATAGGAGGACGTGACCGCTCCAGGTGTGGTGGAAGGGAAGGTTTTTATTATAAACAGGAGGGAGAAAGCAGCCAGAGTCATCTGAAGAGTCCAGAACAGGCAGAGAAAGTAGTAGGCTGGACTTGGCTGGGGGTGGGGGAGGAAGAGAAAGAGGGGACCGAGAGAGGGATAAGACAGAAGAGGCCAAGAGAGGAAGACAAGCAGGAGAACTCTTGGCCTGAGTGGTTTTATAGGGACGAGAAGCTGGGGGAAGGGAGGCCCATGAGCTGGAGAAGTTTAGGGCACGGGTCAGGAAGAGAAGAGCTGAGAAGAGCCAGGATGCCAGCATGGACTCTAACAGGTATTTGCAGTGTGGAGGCCAGTGTTTGCTTTGGTATGCTAACAAGCACCACAAACAGCCATTGTCCCGAGTTTCTTTTTAACTTGACAGTTAGGCAGGTTTTCTTTTCTTTTTGGTGTTTGTGCACAGAGGAGACATGAGCAGAGTCAAGCACGCCTTGTAGCTGGCCTGGGAGTTTTGTGTTTCGCTTCCTTCCCAGGCCTATGATTGGCAGTTAGGCTGCAGGATGGGAGGACCCTGTGGGGCCGTGAGGGTGATGCTGCAGCGCCGCCTAGTGGGTCTGTACAGCACTACAGCAGCATTCTGGTCACCCACACTGTTTGCATCTCCGAGAAGGGGTCTGTTGTGGGGCAGTGACCTGTTTGCTCAAGACACAGTGAGCCATAAGAGCATGCTTACATGGGCTATGTCATGTGTAGTGCGGTGTTCCACAGAAAATCAGCAAAGCACAGAGGGGTAGGGAACAGAAGGAGGTTCTGTTCCAGCAGGTTGTGAGGTAACAGCCCACAATGACAGGTAAGCAGGTGACCTTTCCCAGGGTCAGACTCCTCCAAGCCCTTTACTTCACTCACTCTGCTGGGCCAGAGAAGCTGGGAGAGATGAAGAGGGCACAGCTCCGATGGCCTTGAGCAGGGGTTGGGAAACCTCTGAAGGGCCAGAGGGCAAACATTTCAGGTGTGCTGGCCAGGTGTGCCGTACCCCTGCAGCTCAGAAGCAGGACTGGCAGGACTGGCGTCACAACCCGTCCTTATGAGAACAGGTGGATTCCCGATGGGCTGTGGCTTGTAGACCTCCAGCCTAGCCTGTGAAGGGCAGATGGGTAGCTGACATTCACGCCTTTTCTTGTGACCAAATGCCGGACAGCGGCACCTTAGGGGGAAGGGTTGGTTCTGGTTTATGGTTTGAGAGGTGCAGTCTGTTGTGGTGGAGTGGGAGACTGCATGTTCACATCCCAGTGGACCAGGCGCTCAGCTGGCTTTCTCCTGTTCCTTTCTATCAAGTGTAGGACCCTTTCTGGTGGGATAGTGCTGCCTACATTCAGGATGGATCATCGCTCCAAGTCTATCCTTTCTGGAAGCATCCTTACAGAGGCACAGGAAGGAAGGCCTCACTGATGCCCCAGACTCTGCTAACCCAGTCAACCTGACCAAACGAACCGCCCCAGACCCCAGCCTTAAATCTGTATTGAAGCCAGATGAGGTCCTAGCCCCACCCACTCAGCTCTGAAGCCACACAGTCATGTGACCAAAGCCTGTTGTACTCAGGTGTGCATCACCTGGCTCATGGCACCCTCTGCAGAACCATGACACAGACACTTAGAAAAGCTGCCTGGCATTGCATGCCGCTGGCACGGGTGGCAGCTTGACCTTCAGGACGAGTCACCCTGATCTCTGTGGTCAGCACAGCCCTATCCCGGGGATCTGCCAACCTGCTCCAGGGCTGGAGTGCACCAAGTAGCCCATGCATGCTCTTTTTCTGGCTGTTTGTGTTGGAATTCTCACACAGGTACAATTTATTTCCAGACACTCCATCCATTGGATGTATAGTATTGAGTAGCTTTCAGTGTGCTTTGGGAGTAGGCAGTCACTTTTACAGTGTTAGGGCATTTTTAGCACCCCCCACAAAGCAACTGCATAGCCTTTACCCATCCCCAAATCTGCCCTGCAGGATAGCCACATATTGACTGTGTTCTCAGGGCCCTGTGAGTTCCTCTGTATTGTTTTTGTCTGTTTTTTTGTTGTTGTTTGTTTTTGTTTTTCGAGACAGGGTTTCTCTGTGTAGCTTTGCGCCTTTCCTGGAACTCACTGTTTTTGTTTTTTGAGACAGGGTTTCTCTGTGTAGCCCTAGCTGTCCTGGAATTAGCTCTGTAGACCAGGCTGGCCTCAAACTCACAGAGATCCGCCTGCCTCTGCCTCCTGAGTGCTGGGATTAAAGGCATGCGCCACCACTACTTGGCTCTCTGTATTGTTCCACTGTCTGGGTTGGCAGAGCTGAGCGGGGGCTGTGGAGTGCGTCCTTCATAGCTTTCCGGTCTGTACCTGAACCTCCCACAGAGTGAGGATGGCACTGAGGAGTGACTTTAAGATTTGCCCTCGGGTTGGGAACATGGGCTTAGTCACTGACAAAGTGCTGCAACAAGGACCTGAGTTTGACCTCCAGAACCCAAAAGCTGGACACAACAGTGCACACTTGTCTTAGTGCTGGGGAAGCGGAGATGGGCAGTTTCCTGGGGTTCTCTGGACCGCCAGCCCGGCCTGCTCCATGAGTTCCAGGTCAGCGAGAGGCCCTGTATCACAGAAGGTAGATGAGTCCTGAAGAATGGCAGTTGAGGCTGTCCCCCGGCCTCCACAAACACCCACACGTAGGAAACAAAGATCCGCCCTTTGTGTCCTGTTTGGTGGCAGGCCTTCCTCTGCCGTGCTCTACGTTCTGAGGTTGGTTTGAAGCCTGGTTTGAGTACCGTGGACCCAGGTCACGGAAGTTGTTCTGCTGTGGGATGGTCTGTATGTCAAACATGTTGCTTATTGGTCAATGAATAAAACACTGATTGGCCAGTGGTCAGGCAGGAAGAAGTATAGGCGGGACAAGGAAGAGAGAATTCTGGGAAGTGGAAGGCTGAGGAGACACTGCCAGCCGCCACCATGACAAGCAGCATGTGAAGATGCGGGTAAGCCACAAGCCATGTGGCAAGGTATAGATTTATAGAAATGGATTAATTTAAGATATAAGGACAGTTAGCAAGAAGCCTGCCATGGCCATACAGTTTGTAAGCAATATAAGTCTCTATGTTTACTTGGTTGGGTCTGAGCGGCTGCGGGACTGGTGGGTGGCAGAGATTTGTCCTGACTGTGGGCCCGGCAGGAAAACTCTAGCTACATTGTTCTCACTCTGTGGGTCTTCTGTGTTTAGCTGCACAGTGTCAGGTGGGAACGTTCTGCTGTGCAGGTGACTTCACTTTGCTGTTTTGAGAATACCACAGTTGTTCATTTAGCAGAGTGTAGGAAATAATGTAGACAAGCTGTAGCAGGTGAGAGCCCTGAATGGTGGAGCCATCCCTGGGGCTGTGGTTTCTCAGTGTTTTGTTCTACTAATAAGGTAAATGTCTCCAGATTTGGCATTCAGTTGACTCCCATTGTCCCCAGGCAAGCTCACACTGGGAGGAGAGGCTGGGAAAGGGTGTGGGCCTGAACTCTGCCAGATGCTCAGGAAGTTGTTTTGTTTTTTTTGTTTTTTTTGGGTTTTTTTGTGACAGGGTCTTACATAGCCCAGGTTGGCCTCCAACTCTCCATGTAGTGGAGAATGAACTGGGCCTCCTGATTGTCTTTCCTGCACCTCCCAAGTGCTGGGATTACAGGCGTGTGCCACCAAGCCCAGTGAATGTGGCACTGGGGTCTGACTCTGGGTCTTCATGCGTGTTGGGCAGCTTACCTACTGAGCTGTGTCTCAGCCCTGCTCAAGCTCTCTTACAAGCTTGGAGTCATGCCACGGATACCAACGATTCTGTACAGAGCTTCAGTGATTTGAGAACAGTAAACTTGGTCCAAAGCCCCACATTATCACTGTAAAGCTCAAGAGGAGGGCTGGGGATGGTGAAGTGACTCACAGATACTTGTCCTGTTTTGTTCTAGGTTGCTAGGGAAGCACGGTTCACAGCTAGCCATTTAATGGCTATTAGCAAAAGGTGAAGTTAGAATGTTTTAAACAGCAGCTTCACCTAATACTGCTTATTTCTCTCTGAAGTAGAAGAACTTCAGCTGGAGATGGGCAGTGTAAGTATCAAGACCTGAGTTTGGTCCCTAGAACCCACATAAAAAATATCCAGGGGTGCTAGTCTCTGCCTGTAATCCTAGCTTTGAGGACAGAGACAAGCAGACCTTTGGGGATTGCTGGCCAGTCAGTTTAGCTTAGCCTGTGGGGGACCAGGGAAAAGAGAGAAACTGTCTCAAAAAACCAGGAGAGAGAATAAGGAAGACACCCAAGGCTGACCGCTGGCCTCCATAAGCACGTTCACTCATATGCACACACACACACACACACACACACACTTCAGAAAGAGGCTCGCAGAGCTGGTGTGGCCTGCTGTCCTCAGGGCCCCAGACTCCTCTTCACTGTTGGTTTTACTGTCTTAACCATGGCCTCCGTCCTTAAGGTTACCCATGTGTAATGAAGCTTCGAAAGCTCCAGCCATCCCTGGCAAGTCACAGACTGTAGCTGCAGGCCTTAGTTTCTGTCATATTGGCTGAATGGAAGCCTCATGGTCATGGTTTGCTATGGACGTGGAGTGGGTGGCTAAGAAGTTCTTCTGTGAGGCTCTGGGGCTTTGATGGCAAAGAGTATAGATCATGTTGTCTACCAGGCCCCCGCGACTAGGATTCAAAGCATGACATAAACTTTCTACATCAGTGTTTCTTCATCTTTCACATCGTGACCTGTTCAAGAAAATAATAATGGTGCTTGCAAATTGTGATGGGTAAGGTCCTTCACAGCTGGGGGCCACTTTGGACCCTGGCTGGCATCTTGTATTCTGGGCATAATGTGGGAGAGTTCTGGAATCTGGAAGCACATATTTTATGAGCAAAAGACAGCCGAGGGATGTAGCCTCCACAGACGGAGGTGCCAGAAGGGATGTGCTGTCACAAACCAAGGGTCACAACCACCACAATCTTGGGCACCAGGAAACATAACAAGGCCCACCATGTCTGAGGTGACTATGGGGCTCCTGGGTGGAGAGAGTCTCAAATGGCTTAGAGGGACTTTAACTGCGTGTATTGTGTAAGGGATGCTCAAAGACCCAGAGACCCTGGGAACTTGGAAAAAGTTAAAGAATTGAGGAGGTCAGGGCCTCACAGCAAGAGGGGCCGCATGGGTGATGGTTAGGAAGGCCTTTGGGGCCAGCCTCTGTGGGGAAGCTAGGGTCTGCTACCTCCCAGCTGTGTGACCTGGCTCCTTTTATGTAACCTCTTTGTGCTGGTGTGTTCTGCTGTGTCACAGGGGACAGTAGGAATCTTGACTCTTATGGCTGGAGACATGGCTCTGTGGTTAAGAGCACTGGCTGCTCTTCCGGAGGACCTGGGTTCAGTTTCCAGCACCCACATGGCAGCTCACCACCATCTGTTCCAGATGATCTGACTCCCTTTTCTGGCCTCCGTGGCACCAGGGATGCACATCACATACACACAGTCAAAACACCTATACACATAAAATAAATAGTTTAAGAATTAAAGAACTTTGACTCGGAGCTGTTGGGATCCAGTGAGGTGATAGTGTAAGCGCATACAGTCGCGTTCCATAAATGCTTGGCACTGTTGTCATTGACCTTATTCTGGAAAGTGTAGTTGATTCTCTACCGAATTCCTTCAGGCCCAGTGATGGTGTAAACACAGAATGGATATGGTAATGAAGCCATCATAGTTCTGGAAGAAAATATTCCTGAATATTTTAATACTCTTGAGATCGGGAAGGCATGAGCAGAACCATGAAGAAAGAAAGTGGGGGCTGGGGGTGCTGACATGCAGAGACTCCAAATTCCATCCTCAGTAACACAGACAGGAAAAGTGATTAATATGAGCATGCAGAATTAAGCTTCACTACAATGATGCTTATTTGTTCCTGAAAAATATGTGCATTCTACAACTGGACACTCAGATTCATAGGAGTTATATGACACTGTGACCAGAACACACAGATTGGGCGGGCCGCCGTCCTGCTGGAGCACAGCAGCACCAGAGGCACAGAGAGCAGGAACACGGGAGCTGATTCCCCAGAAGCCAGTAGCCAGGCCAAGCCAGGCGCTTCTCTTCAGGTGGATCCCTGAGGGATAGATAGGGCTTTCTGTACATTTTTTTAAAGATAGCAGATGTGTGACACACGCCAGCCATCTCAGCAGGTGGAGACAGGAATCTGGAGAGTTCAAGGCTGTCTGGCGTTTATGATACCCTATGTAGAAACAGAACAATGTGGCTGGACGTGATGGCACATGTTGATCATTCGGCTCTGTCAAAGGCTGAGGGGGGGAGGCATCAAGAACTCATGCACCCTTGAGTATGTAGCTGGTCCCAGGCCAGCCTGGGGAGGTCACAGTTGGTTTGTCACATCGGTCTCGTGGGCCCAGTGCTGCATCTGGTTCCTTCCTCTGTGGGAGGGAAGCTGGGACAAGTCTCTGAAGGGTCTAGAACTAGAGGGAAGGACTTGGGGTCCTTTGTTTTATGATTTTCTGTCTCATGAAAGAGAATGGGGATGTGGAAGAGAATGGATGGGCACAAATGCAGAGATCAAGAGGCAGGACCGGAACTGTCAGCAAAGCCCTTATTCTGTTTACTAGTATTAAAGAATGGATAAATGATTGATAGGTAAATGACAAGTAGATAGATGATAGGTATGTTAGATTGATTGATTAATGATGATAAGTGGATAGCCCCAGCAGGACCAAGACTGCAGAAGAACCTTAGCTTCTTGGGCCAACACATCTGCTAACTCTACTGCCTTATCTGCCTCATCCTCTCTCTCCGGAGTAGTGACCTCATCACCCCAAGTGTGAGTCACTCACAATGTGATGTAATGAAATAACCTTTGTTGATGCTGTGGACTGAACTGTGTAAATAGATGGATGGATGGATGGATGGACGGATAGATAGATAGATAGATAGATAGATAGATAGATAGATAGATAGAT
>CABHPH010118801.1:3266-40529 GCA_902168325.1 Peromyscus nudipes | reverse complement strand
AGAGAGAGAGAGAGAGAGAGAGAGAGAGAGAGAGAGAGCGCACAGAGCATGAGCGCTCACAAAGTACAAAGTACATTGGAGCACATGGGAGTAAGAATCAGTAACTTGAATCCTTCTCTTTTCCCCATTTCTAAGTGAGAAGTTTTGACTGTGATCATAGTAACTTTATACCAGCATTAACTGTTAAGTGACAGAAGAATCTCATTTGCATGCTGTGGATGGGCTCAGACCACCCTCTGATTCTGGATATTACACTAGTAGCATTGAGGTAGAATGATTATATCTGTGGTTAGATGTGGGATTATTCTGTTTTGTAAATCCGTGGCTATATTGGTTATCTATTTCCACAAAAATTCTGTTAACATGCAACCACAAGATCCAGTAGCTTAAAACAACAATCTTTTTCTTTAGCTCTTGAGTTTGTGGCTTGGTTGGGCAGTTCTAGTCTTGGCCAGGCTTGGCTGATCTTGGCTGAGCTTACTCATAGGTCCGTGACTCAACTGGTGGTTTGGCTGGTGGCTGACTGGTCTAGAATAGACTCATCTAGAACCATCTGGCTCTGCCTACATTATCTTTCCTCCCCCACAGACCAGCTTGGGCTTGTTCTTATGTTGGTGGCAGAGTTTTGAAAGAAGTAAAAACACGTAGGACCTCTTGAAATCACAGCTCAGATTTACTCCACAATTAATCTCTTGTATCCTATTCTGCTGACCATAGCAAGTCACATAGGATGTGAGGAAATAGGCTCTACCTTTTTTTCTTTTGAAATTAAACATTTTGGAGATGAGTGTTTCAATATTTAGCTCATGCTGGCTTTGAGTTTAGTATCCTCCCGCCTCAACTTCTTGAGTAGCTGATGTTTATAGGCATATGTAATGGTGCCCAGCGTAGCTCCACCTCTTGATGGAAGTTGCTACAAGGCCATACAGTAAATATTATGGCTAGTGGGCAGAGTGGAGAACTGCAGATATTTTTGCACTCAACAGAATCACTTGAGAAATTATGTAAATAATAGGAGAGAGTATTTTAAAGAGGTGGTGGCCAAGAGATGGCAGGATCTCTTTATCGCTTAGATTTTCTCAACACTCTTGCTTTTTTAATAAGCAGCACACACATCCTGTCTTCTAAGAAGTTCCTATTTTAACAACAGATCTTACTAGAATAGAAGCAGAAAACTCCTGTAGACTCTATTTCCCTGACCATAGTGATTATCAAGAGATGGGCACCTGTCCCAACCTAGGTTAATCAGCTACCTTATGCCTTATTCCACATCTCATCTTAGTGTTTTGTTTTGTTTTTTTCCCTAGGAGTTGACCAGATCTAATGAAGGTCACTCAACATGCTTCTGACAGTGGGAGGCATGAGGACACATGAATCCAGGGACTGACATCAGCCATAGCCCTTGGACAAAGCAAGTCCATGACACTGAAATTGACACCTGGAGAATACCTAGACAATGGGATAATAAAAATCTCAGGTCATTCCAGTTTCTCTTACAGCAGTTCAAAAACTTTGTCACACCCATTATCCCTATGCATTGGGTTTGGAAGGCAACTCTTTCTTCTTCTCAATGCAAGCTAGGAACTGATCCACCAAACCCAATAGTGTAATATGTGATGAGATTTGGAAAATAGCTCTGTAGCTAGAGTTTTCCTACTGGGCCCACAGTCAGGACAAATCTCTCTCACCCGCCAGTCCCACAGCCGCTCAGACCCAACCAAGTAAACACAGAGACTTATATTGTTTACAAACTGTATGGCCGTGGCAGGCTTCTTACTAACTGTCCTTATATCTTAAATTAATCCATTTCTATAAATCTATACCTTGCCACATGGCTTGTGGCTTACCGGCATCTTCACATGCTGCTTGTCATGGTGGCGGCTGGCAGTGTCTCCTCAGCCTTCCACTTCCCAGAATTCTCTCCCCCTTGTCCCGCCTATACTTCTTCCTGCCTGACCACTGGCCAATCAGTGTTTTATTCATTGACCAATAAGCAACATGTTTGACATACAGACCATCCCACAGCACCCTGCTTCTCAGCATCTTTTCACTGTGTTTTTATTTACTCTGTTAGGAAGGTGTATGAATTGGAACACCTTAACATTTTCAATATTCAGTTCAATGTCATCCCCATTTTGAAGTCCCCTTTCTGTCTTTTCTGCCACATCTTTTACCTCTCTGTACTTCTAATGTACCTCAGACATATGTTACAGAGTAACACCCATATATCATAGACTATGTTAACAATTCTATCTGTATCCATCTAGTGAAATTATGATTCATTCCTTTAGACTAGACATTTTTTAAAAAACTTATTTACTTTTGTGTTCTTGGATCATAGTATTGCATTGATTTTAATAAAAATGCAAGTATTCTAAAGATTAGTCTATTAAAACTTTAAGCCATTAATATCCTAGCTTGAATTCATTGATAAACATTATTTAAGAGTGTACTCATTCACCCATCAGTAACTCTAAATCTTGGCTGCACAGTTGAATCACCTGGGGAGCTTTATAAATATATTGGTGCTTGAGCCTCACCCCAGACCAATTAAATCTGAATTTCTGGGATTGGGGCCCAGGCATCAATATTTTTAATAGATTTCCAAGTGGTTCTAATATGCAGCCAGGATTAAGAAGCACTGCCCTGAATGTGGTTTCTGTCTGATACAAAGAGCCAGAGTCAAAGGAAAGATTGCATCTAGCTGGGAGTAAGGCATCAAGAAGCAGTGAGTTTTGAATTAAATGCTAATGGATGGGTAGCATTTCAGCAGTGAAACATAAAGGAACAAAAGAGACTATACAGATATTGAAAGCACTGGGAATATACAGGAAAGGTATATCCAGCTGATCCCAGTGTAGGGATGCAGGGCAGGGTGAAAAGCATTTACTGAATGCTTTGTGCCAAGCACTGGGCACTCATTTGTCAATTAACCCTCACAATTATATTCTAAAGAGAGAACTAGTTTGTGGATGAAAATAAAAGAGTATGTAAGTATTTGCTTAAGATCATACAGGTAGTTAGTGGTAAACTTTTTTTTAAAGCAGTATGCACTCTTTTTTTTTTTTAAAAAAAGATTTATTTATTCATATATATTTTATATATACACCAGAATAAGGAATCTGATCTCATTACAAATGGTTGTGAGCCACCATGTGGTTGCTGGGAATTGAACTCAGGACCTCTGGAAGATCAATCAATGCTCTTAACCACTAAGCCATCTCTCTAGCCCGCAGTGATAAACTTAACACCAGGTCTAAGTTGGTCTCCAGGCCAAAGTATTCAATCTTAACCTGGGACTGGAAGGTGGGTGGCACCTGCTGGCTGCTACCTTGTTTCCCGACTTCTGCCTCCTCCAATTAAAACTAATGAAGGGCTTGTGGGCTCAACCCAGGGCAATCTGTTTTCTTGAGTAAATATCAACAGGGTTGGTTTGTTTGGCTGTGGCCTACATTCCCTCACCAGGTAGGATTTAGCCTGGTTGCTCTCAGATATGAGCTCTGGTGGCCTAATCACATGGCTAACTCTCTGTACCACCCTCCAGGTTCAAGAGCTAAAGGATGGAGGGAATCTCACCTTTGAGCCGCAATGATTTCTAAGAATTATGACTCTAAAATATTTGTTTTGTGTCTCTAATATTTTCTATTTATTTTACTTCTGATTTTAGAAATGATTGCAATGTCCTATTCTTAGCCACCAGACCTGCCTTTTCCCCAAGGAGACCACAACATCTTGACCACTTCCTATCTCTCTCTCTCTCTCTCTCTCTCTCTCTCTCTCTCTCTCTCTCTCTTTTGAGACAGGCTTTCTCTGTGTAGTTTTGGTGCCTGTCCTGGATCTCTCTCTGTAGACCAGGCTGGCCTCGAATCACAGAGATCTGCCTGGCTCTGCCTCCTGAGTGCTGGGATTAAAGGCGTGCGCCACCACTGCCTGGCGACCACTCCTATCTTAAGCTTCTTTCTCCTCTCTCTCAACTGACTTCACACTGCTACATCACAAGTCAGATGCAGCCAAGTTAAGGCAGAGAACCAGTTATGCTCTTCAAGCTAAACACTAGAGATGTATTGTTCAATTTTCTTTAACACAACAGTGCTAGACCAAAAGGGAAATCAATAGAGAGATTTTTCTAGAACTAGAAAGTGACAGTAGATGGAAATGCATTATCTAGAACTTTCTTATTGCAGATGGAAAAAATAAAACTACTTCAAACTAATTTAAGCAAACAGAAGAAAAAGATTGACTAATGCCCTAAAAATTTCTTGCTTATATCTTCAGGGAAGGTTTGACCAAGACCTCAAATCAGATTCTCTGCTTTATGTCCATTTTATTCATGGACTTTATTCTTAAACTCTGTGTGAGTTTCCTTTAGTTCAAAGATTGATTGTATCATATTTAGTGCCAGTCATGTTGGGAGCAAATATTTTCATATTTACTCAAGACTTATAATCAACCTTTTGATTAGACTAGCTTGGATTTATACTAACCTCCAGATCAATCAATGCACATAAACAGATGCAATTTTGTTGATGGGATGCCTAAGCTCATATGCTTATCTCTGGCCAATCAGCGTGGCCAAGAAATTTTAGTGCTTTAGGAGTGTAAGCGTAGATCACATGAACCACCTCAAACAACATGATCTGAGGTTGGGAGAAGAGAACTCCGCAAGGACATGGAAAATACTGAAAGCTGAGGGGAAAAGACATGAGCCGCCAGAAAGGCAGGCACAACAGTGACCACTACAGAGAGGGCCTTCCAAAGTCTAGATCTGGAGCAAATGAAGTCTCTTCTAGCATGTAGTAAAGATGAGAGCCATAGAAAGACTGATCCCACTAGGCAACAGTCCACATTTCTATCCCAGTAGAGATTGCCACACTGCCACAGACCAATCAGATGAACCATGAGGCAGCAAGTTCTTCCTCATCTCTTCTGCTAGGTGATTAAACTATGAAGCAGCCAATGTTTTAGGAAGTTTGTAACAACTTCCCCAGCTTCATGCTTGTGAATATGATGGATAATTGAGTCTTGACTGTTAACCCCAATTTGTCATTTGCATAAGTTTTTTAATTTCATGACCAACCTTTTTTGTCCAGGCTTTAATGGATCATTCATTAACTGCCGGAAATATTCTACTTTTACATATTATTTGAATTATCATCGAATAAGTGGAAAAATAAGCCACTCAGTCCAGAGATAGAGAAGCATTTTGTTCTGTTGGGAAGGATGGTTTAGGTATAATTGATATTCCAAAGAAGAGTGACAGTATTATTTAGGTATTTATATGTTAAGCGTTGACATATAGTAATATAAAAATGGGGTTGATATATTGTATATCCTAATAAACTTATCTAAGGGTCAGAGAACAGAACAGTCACTAGATTAGACATAGAGGCCAGAAAATGGTGGCACACATACCTTTAATCTTATCACTTCGGAGGCAGAGATCCATCTGGTCTCTGTGAGTTCTAGACCACACTAGGAACAGAGCCAGGTGTGGTGGCACACACCTTTAATCCCAGCACTTGAGATCTCATGTCTTGCTTGGGAAAGACAATTGCCTTTAATCCCAGGAAGTGATGGCAGGAAGCAGAAAGGTATATAAGGCATGAAGACCAGGAACTAGAGGCTTTTAGGCTTTTTAAGCTTTTAGTCTTTCAGCAGCAGTTCAGCTGAGATCTATTCTGATGAGGACTCAGAGGCTTCCAGTTTGAGGAAACAGAATCGGCTGAGAGTTGGTGAAATTTGTCTACAAACAAACAAGCAAACAAACAAACAAAAAACCAAAAAACGAAACAAAACAAAACTTTGTGTTTGGTCACCATGTTTTATAAAAATACCTTAACATATTAGAGTAACAGTCAGAGTGTATTGACTGACACAGTGGCTATATTCACATTGGGCAATTCCATCATACTTTTTAACATATTACTGAAAAAGCTGGCATGGAATGAATGCAAGGCCTATGACGATGCTGTTATGTTAGATCTTTGAATATGAGGCATCAAGACAGATACTTCAAAATTGCTTGTATTTTAAGTATTTGCAACAACCACTAAGGACAAGGAATGACAAATATCCAAAGACCAAATGGAAAGACACAGAACACAGAGTATTTGAAATGAGTCTTTCTCTGTCCTGCCAGCCAGCTCCCAAATAACAACATGGAGACTTATAATTATGAAAGCTTGGTCTTAGCTTAGGCTTGTTTTTAACTATCTCTTATCACTTAAATTAACCTATTTTTATTAATCTACGTGCTGTCACGTATCTCCCATCCTGCTTTCTCTGGGTCTCCTCATGTCTCTGTTGCACACCTAGATTCCTCCTCCTTTCTCTCTCTGCATGGAAGTCCCATCTAAACCTCCTGCCCAGCTATTGGCTGTTCAGCTTTTTTTTACACCAATCACAGCAATATATTTCCACATAGTGTACAAATATCCCCACAACAAGTATTCATGAGGGGCAGGAACTAAAAGTGTGCTGAACTCAATTTAGAACCTTCCTTGACTACCATATCTGCTCAGTGCATCTTGTTTGTAGTGACTTTTGTCTTATTTTTCTCCATCATTGACAGTTTTATATTTTATTGATTACCTTTCAAGAAAAAGTTGGAAGGCTATCAGCTGTCTTTCTCAATAGTAAAATAAAATATATTTCCAGAGAGAAAGGCAATAGAGTATTTAATATTCTGGTCTTTGTAGATTGACTAACTCCAAACTATCTATCATTTTTGGCAATATGATTTGCAGAAGTTAATGGACTTACTTTTGCCTTAGCTTTTTATTCATATAATGTTAAAATAGAGAAAATAATAGTGCATGCATCTTAGGAACTTCTACACAGAGTACACATTTAACATTCAACAGTTATGATCATTAACATCATCACACAAAAGAGAAATATGTGTGTGTGGGGAAGTTACTATGGAGACTAAGGATGATTGATTAATCATACATATAATACATACAAAATATGCCATAGGAAAATATAATTGGGACAGATTTTTCAATCATAGTCTGATAAGATTTTTCTCATTTTTAAGACTCTTGGCCCTTAATTTTAATGCAGACGTGACTGAAGGGTGCTTTAGACCATTTTTATTGGTCAAGCAAACACAGCATCAGTACTCTCATACCTAAGGAGGATGGAACATGCAATGTGCTGTTTTCTTTTCACTTGTATTAGCCTGAAGTCCCTGCCTCTTGTGAACCTTTCTGCAGAGACACAGCTACCTTCCCGCACTGCTGTACACCCTGCTCTGCTTCTCATACAAGTGTTCTTCTACTTTCTCGCTCTGCCTCTCTTCAGCCCTTTTCTGGGCAGGGAGGCTGACCTTCCCCCAGGCAATTGTGGGCTTTGGTTGGGATCTAGAATTAGAATTGACTAGAGATGTGTGGGTGGGGCACCCATTCCTTAGGCCCTCCTGTCCAGATGCTATTCATGAGCTACATCTATCCCTCTGGTAGTTCTTCCCAGACCATCCCAACCCAGGTGCCACTGAATGCTCCACTTTTGCACCTTTGTTGTCAACAGCTTTCTACATCCAAGTCCCTCTCCCATGGCACTGCATTTTCCCTTGCTGGTTTCTCTAAACCATGCTCACTTTGTACAGTCTATTAAACTCTCAATTGTTCACTCTGGGCATGCCATCTGTTTTCTACTGTACTTATTATCTACTCCTATGTATAGCTTAGTCTTATACAATGTGACAGAATTCTGACCAATCACCCTTTCTTCCATTCCAATACATTAAACAAACAAAAGCAACAAAATCTTCTAACAAACATGGCATTGTTCCAAGTTCCTCTGACAAAACTAATACTATTTCTGAAGGCATATTAGCAAGAACTATGATGTTAGACTTGAAAACGTTTCTACCACTACTGGAAAAAATATTAATAGAAATGTGAGTGAAGGGGAAATTCACTCTTGAATTTGTGACCCTCATGCTAACCACCACATTTAAAATTACAGAAAGATACATTTCCTTTCATTTTTATTTCACATGCTATATTGTGAATTTTCCTTGATGTTTATAATTTTAAATGTGCTATTTTTTCCCCATTAAGACCATGCAGGGTACCTTTGACACTTTCCTCTCATATGTCATAAAGGTTGCAAATTATTTTTTTTTAAGGATTGGTATGAAATTTTATTCTGGGACCCAATATGTTACTCTGGAAACAGGTTCAAAGAATTCATTATTGGACTCAGATCTCATAATTGGAAACAAATTCACACATCTCAAACTCCTTAATTAGCACATGCCAGACTTCCCTTCATTTTCATTGTTGGAAGTCACTTCGTTGATATTAAGTTTTTATTCTTGGGAAAGCTCATCTCCTTGTAACCTTTCTACATGATCTCATATGCCTTCTATTACTCTGAAAACATTCTGCCACAGAACAGATAGAGCAAAAGGGGGAAGATGATCCTTGAAATGAGGGCCATAGGAGTTCAAATCTAAGTTAAGAGAAAACAAAAGAAAAAGAAAAGTTTTTATTCTGGCGAGAACAGCTTTTAGTCATTTTTAGCTCTGAGCATATGTGGAACCATGTAAGTAGCCCCTTAATGGTGGGCAGGTTCACAAGCTCACTTACATTAGTGTCTTTGTTTTTGTTTGTTTGTTTCTTTTCTTTTCTTTTTTTATAGTGTATGTGTGCTCTGTCTGCATATATGCCTACATGCCAGAAGAGGGCATCAGATCCCATTATAGATGGTTGCGAACCACCATATGGTTGCTGGGAATTGAACTGAAGATCTCTGGAAGAGCAGCCAGTGCTCTTAACCAACTCTCAAGCCCCTCCCATTAATGTCTTGATTGGCTACCTTTCCTGTTCCTCTTCTCACAGGGAGGTCCGTTGCATGGGGTGCAGACTCCTACACTAAATCTAAGCAGTTTTCTACTAAGTCAAAATGCCCTAGAACTTATCAAGCAGTACTGAGAAATTCTGAAATCACCTCCATGGTGTCTGGTAGAGATATTTCTTTGCATATATAACTGAAGTGTGTTTGCAAGCCTGTGGTGACTCATACCTGCAACTCTAGCACTCAGGAGACAGAGGCAGGAAGATTATTGTAAATTTGAGACCAGTCTGGGCTAAGAAATGAGTTCCAGAACAGCCTGGGCTACAAAGTGAGATTCTGTCTCACTCCCCATCCATTCAAAACAAAACAACAACAATAAAAATGTATTTGCAGCAATATAACTCTATCTAGGAATGTATTAGATAGTTTTAAACCATCATCAAGAGTGTAACTCTTATTGTTCTAGATCTTATATTGTAGAGACCCTTGCTACTCAAAGAATGTTCTGTGAAGCAGGGTGTTGACATCACCTGGGAATTAGTTAGAAATACAGAATACTAGGCCCTGTGTAGACCGTCTGAATCAGAATGTACATTTTTACCTAGATCACCAGATGACCTGTATACAGCAATATTTTTTTAAGAAGTGAATACTTCTTACATATTTTAAATGTTTGAACCGTAGAGGGATTTCCGACGCCATCCAACCCTGCATTCTCCCCCTTTGTATTACACTCTGTTCTCGTTTCACAGGATGTTGGTGGCGTTGCATTGAACAAGTTTAGAAAGCGCTGCTGGTGAAATAACGCAGTTGACAGCAGGCTTTTCCAGAACATGAACGCGCTACTCTGCCTTTTTATTCTAGGGGGGCAGAGTGAGATTATAGAACAGTATGACAACTTAGCTGAGCCTGGGGCATCATTTTCACTCACATTTTATAAGTAGTATGCCTGTCTTAGCCCATTACCGGTAATACCTTGGACTTGATGATTATCAGAGGTAGGAATTTATTTCTTGGAGTCCTACAAGTTGAGAAGTCCAAGATCAAGGCCTCTGAAGAGTCAGTGTTTGTAAGGTTCGGTGGAGCAGGATATGTTGACATCATCTGGGAGTGATTTTGGTGGGGGACCTCTGCTTCTGTACTTTGCTGCAACAAACGAATCTCTCCTTTACTTCTGAGGGACACTTTCTCTTTCATGTTTGTTTACTACACAAATGTCCTTGGAGAGATGGTCTTGGACCAAAGCATTAAATGTTTGTGCTCATAAAATGTGCAGTAAAATGAGGGACCAATGTAGTGTTATCTACTACATTTGTGAAGTACCAGAGAGTAGATGTTCTTCTACATGGTTTTTGGGAAATTCAGGCTGATGCAGCCTTATTATATTCACCATTTGGCTTCTAAAACAACACTGAGTATGTGGTAGGGGGGGTTATCATTCATTGAGACAGCTGGAAGGGCCAGAGTTTAGAGGAATACACATGAGAGATTTTATGAGCCACAGTTCATGCCCTTGCATGCCTTCCCTAGAACATGAACACAAGTATGCACTTTGCTATAAAGCAAAACATAGCTTAGTTCTGTGTATAGGAAGAAGAATGTATAGATGTTGGAGAAAACCCAACACTGTCACACTGCCAATTTTGATAGTTATTTAGCTACAAGCTTCTGCTTCCATCTCAATCAAAAGTGAGTGAAAATTATACTCAAAGCTTTGATATGGGGCTTTATATTTCTGTCATCATACAATTTTAGAATTAGTAGGATCTTTATAATCATCCACTCCCATGGGTTATTTTAGTTGTGAGAAAACAGAAACCCAGAGATGCTCAATGGCAAGGCCATGTGACTTGCTACTCAGAGCTGGCTCATTAGCTGAGTTGAGACTGTCCAGATCTCTGTTCCATTGCTCTTTGACCTGAACCAAACTTGGAAGCTCACAAGACTATTATTCCCTTAAGGTTATGTTTTTCTGTATTAGAATTGTTGTTATTGAGGTTTGTAAAATCACTGGATATCCGGGAATATTGCTCATTCATTTGAAAATAGCTTATGGGCTAGCAAGACAGCTCAGTGGGTAAAATCATTTTTTTGTATAAGCCAGATGATTGGAGTTCAATCCCTGGAATCCATGGTGGAAGGAGAGAACTGACTCTTGAAAGTTGATTTCTGCCTCCACATGCACTGTAGCATGTGCACACACATGCACACACACACACATAATAATCAATAAAATTAAATAAAAAATTCTATATTTATTGTGACCTAATATGTTATCCTACTTACTATTCTATTGCGGTGAAGAGACACCATGACCAAGGCAACTGACTGAAGAAAACATTAAATTGTGGGCTTGCTTACAGCTTTGAAGGGCTTGTCTATTATCACCATGGCAGAGAGTGTGTGGCAGGCAATCAGGCATGATGCTGGAGATACTGCTATGAGCTACAGCCTGATCTACAGGCAACAGTCAGAGAGTGAAACTGGACCTGGCACAGACTTTTGAAATCATAAAGCCCACTTCCAGTGACACACCTCTTCCAACAAGGCCATACTTCCTAATCCTTCCCAAACAGTTCCAACATGTGGACCAAGCATTCAAACATGAGCCTATGGGGCCATTCTCATTCAAATCACCACATATGAGAAACACTATTCTAGTGGGAAACACAGCTATGAATAGTCCAACCAAGGTCCCTGCTATTACCAATGTATCACATGATATTTAGATGATTGGCTTTTAATCATAAAAGATGCCATTGATAATTTACAAATTAGCAGTTACATATGGAATCCAGGCAATTTATAAATGTTACTAACTTGAATTTTATAGCACAGACTTTAACAGCTTTTAGTTTCTTTACCGTTAGCTTATGGCAAATTTCTCCTTGTAGTTTATCTAACTAGCCTTTTAAAGTATGCCTTATACATTACTTCTTAAAAAAAAATTCTGTTGCTGTTTTAGGTTAATAGGTTTTATTATGTTAAAGACCAAGCTTTATTTCAAGTCTCAAAACAGATTGGGACATTTTTAAGAAATTTCACTCACATGTTTTGATTTATCAAAGCATTTCACATTTACTTAAAATATTTCATTCCCTAGAGAAGTCCATAATGTACTCAGTGCAAATTGAACATCAGAAATCTAATGTAGTAAAATGACAGACTGAAACTCAAAGAAATTGTGGAGGCTTTGCTCTTTAAAAGAAAAATGTTTTTGTGTTACATTGTATGTAAGTATTATAGAAATATCTGGAAGTTATGTATCACCTGTGTGCAAAAATAGTGTTTGCGTACAAAAATATATAAGAAAGTTTGTTGAAAAAGGGTTCAGTTTAAAGTCACAGTGCATGAAAAAAAGCATAGCATAGCATGTTGCTAAGAGGTCTATTGTGAGCCTCAAGACCCAGGATCTAACTGTGATGGTACTTAAATTACATAGTCTAAATATTTGAATTTCATTTTGTGTGCATGTTTTAACACTAGTGTTTACTGAGCACTTACTGTATACCCAGTACAATGATGTCATTTCTTCTTTTAGTACCTCAAGGAAGTAATAGCCTATGTGCTCTTCAGTGCCCCACTCCCCAAACACATCCTCTCTGAAGATGTTAAGGACAGGTTTATCTGGACCCTGTTGTAGCTTGAGTTTTCTCTCCAGGTCCCACCAAGCCCCGGCAGTCCAACAGCCCACTTATAAAATAAACACATAGACGCTTATATTGTTTTCAAACTGTATGGCCATAGCAGGCTTCCTGTTAACTGTTTTTATATCTTAAATTAACCCATTTCTATTAATATATAAGTTGCCACTTGGCTTGTGGCTTACCTGTATCTTAACATGTTGCTTCTCCTCACAGCGGCTGGCAGCATCTCCCTGCCTCAGCCTCCACTTCACAGAATTCTCTTCTCTGCTTGTCCCGCTTATACTTCCTGCTTGGTTACTGGCTAATTAGCATTTTATTTATACAGAGCGATATCCACAGCACCCTGTCATCTTGGAGACACTAAGGTGTGGCCCATCTCCTTCCCATAAACAATTTTCTCTTTCTAGATTCAGTTCCAGTATACTGTGCTGATCAGGTAGGCGTTGGAGCTGCGAAGGTGCTCTGGACACGCTCTCCTACATTACTTTTGAGTTTGTCTGTCTTTGTGGCAACAAGAGATGAAGCAGGCCCATAGTTTCCTCAGAGTTCATAGCAGCTAAGGTTAACTTGTTTTCTAAACCTCTTATTTGATCATCTCCTATGATTTCACTAAGATGCTGGCTTCAGATGATCTGTCCCCAATCCCACCTGAGAGGTCCCAGGACTGTCTGGTTACATGCTCAACTTAAAACTGCACATCTGACACCTCCCAGGACAGTGTTATTGTAAAGCACAGAACAGTTTTAATCTCTTGTTTATGCTTCTTTACACCAGTGCAACCTTGCAGGGAAGCAATCTCAATATTATTGTGTTAGGTTTTTAATTTTCTTACAAGCATGTGCAACTTGTTTATGTATCCATGGTTAAAACTGTGTAAAGATTGAAATATGTATTTCTCCATACTATACCACTTTTCCCCTCCTCAAACCCATAATGTCTTGATGCATATCTGATTATTTAAAATTTTTGTTTGCTTATTTTTCAGTTACCATTGGACCCCTCTTTCTCTCCCCCCACCCCCCACTGTGTGTGTAACCCTTTGATAAATGTCATTATGACTCTAAGATGATACATGTTTTTCACTTTTTAATATCTTTGAAATCAGTATACATCTCTGATTGTAATTCTTGGAAATTATTAAAAGATAAAGTGTGCATGGCTTCTTGGATTTACTGACATAAACAATCATAACAAATGAAGAGGCTGAGAATGAAGAGTGCTGTTGACTTCTTCAAGATCCTGATTGGCACCAGGAGAGCGGAGCCCAGAACGTTTGCCATGCACACCACACCTCATGGTAAAGAAAGATGAAGATCAGTGAGATAAGTTTTTAGAGCAAAGCACTGTGCTGCCATCTGAGAGCATCAGATTGCAATTCAGACCCTTTTCCCTCTGTATGACACTACTTTATTATTATTATTATTATTATTATTATTATTATTATTATTATTGGTTTTTCAAGACAGAATTTTTCTATGTAGCCCTGGCAGTCCTGAAACTCTGTAGACCAGGCTGGCCTTGAACTCAAAGATCTGCCTGTTTCTGTCTCCTGAGTGCTGGGATTAAAGGCATGCAATACCACGCCTGGCTCTATAATACACTATCCTGTAACTTTGAGTAGTGTTTGGTTACACCGTCTTAAATATAGGAATTTGGCCTTGGAATTCTCTGAGATACCTGATATCTCTAGTATTTGATCCAAAACAGAACCAATTGTATTTTTAAACATATTTAAGTATTTTAAGTATATATTTTCTTAAATGTGAAGTGCAGGTAACATGAGCATGTGGCAAAAATTGTAAAAGTAGCAAAGGCGATATACAGAAAAGTAATGATTCCATCATGTGCTCCAGCTGCTCAGCAACTTTCCCCAGAGGTAAGCACTGCTTGCCCTTCTACATGTTCCAGACAATTCCATATACAAGCTACAGTCTAGACTTTGACCATCTCCTACATTGAACGTGTATCAAAACATCATAGTGTAACCAAGAATATGTGCAATTACTGTTAATCAAAAGTAAACAAAAATTCAAAACCAAAAAAGGAAGGTTCAGGAGGATTCTCTTCCTTACTGTACATCTGAAAGTAGACAACAGCAACAGCCCAATGATGACACTCAATGACCCACAGTGAGAAGCAGAGTTGGGCAGGACATCCTCAGCCTGTGGAAATGTTTATAAAAGATTGGAAAGACCCAAGAACAGTGGAGTAGTTCCCTGTGCACTCACCTATACCGCCTGGGGAAGAGTGCTAGCCTGGGAGGCTGGGGCTCACTGGAGACAGCATCCCAGGCAGATGGTCCCACCCTTTCATACACTGTATTTCAAGTTCCAAACGTAAGGTAGAGGAAGCGTCAGCGCAAATGCACGTGCAGTAAATATCCGGACAACCTTCAGGGCTAGAATGAGAAACTGCAGCTCAAGGCATTGAAATGATGAAAAGGCATTGCTACTGGAGAAAAGGAAACACTGAAAGCCAGGAAGGTCCAGGAAGTGCATGATACCCTTAGATGCTACAAGCAATTTGGGTGATGGGAAGAGCTTCAGAGCTTTAGCTCTGCTGTCTCCATGAAGTCTCAGCTGTGGAAGAAGAGGAACTGTGGGGAAGCATAGACTTTCTCACTCGACAGCAAGTGGAAGTCAGGCTATTTCCAGTTTATTAGTTGCCATAGGGAAGAGGGCAGTTTCCTTAATTCTCTAATATTTAGACAGTTTGCAGTTTTGTTGCAACCATACCATCCTGCCAGGTTATTGGGAAGATAAGGTAGAATAAATTAGGGCAATGCTTTTCAAAGTCTGTCCCAAGGTCCAGCAGCATAGACTCCCAAGGGATCTTGTTAAAAATGCAAATTATTGGCCACATCCCTGGCTGGTAGCACAATTAGAGTTACCCAGTCTATGGCTCAATAAGCCTCCCAGTTGATAACTGCAGGATAAAATTGAGGTACTCAGAAACTAGAAAGCCTCTGGCAGAGCCCATGTGTGAGAGTGGTAACTGCCTTTATCAGTGTGCTCTGTCTTCATTTGAGTCTTCAAATCTCTCACTGCTCTCTAATATGATAAATTAGAACATGCTGGTGTCACCCTTTGACTTCTCTGTTAGAGAGGGAAAGGGGCAGAGACAAAACCCTGAGGAGAAGCCAGGCTGTCACAGCCAGACTCGTAGGTGGGGGGCAAGATCCCACATTTATTTACCCCAGGGACTCTTGGGGAGTGAGAGATAAGAGATTTAGATAGAAATATAGAGGAGAGAGACAGACAGAAACACAGAATAGCCTCGGGAGGGCCTGGGTCAAAACCCACCAGCCCCTTCTGTCTCTTCTAAAGGGCTTTTAAAGGAATGCCAAGGGGTGGAGCAAAAGACCTCCCCCCAGCACAGTCAAGTAGAGACCCTTCCAAACACCTGGCAACCATGCATGTGGTCATGCCATCCCCTACTGCAGCTCTGCTGTGTAAAGCAAGCTCAGATCTTACTAGGAAGCTCTTGTGGGCTCCCACACTCATACCCTACAGACCTTGATTCCCTAATGCTTTCTCAGTTTCCAGGATTCCTGCTGAAAACATTCTCGATGGGTTCACCAGCTTCTGGAGACCTCAAAGAGACAGAAGAGAAAAAAGCTCACAAAAAAAATCTGGCTCCATCAGGCAGGCTGTATCTGGATCTGTGACTTTGCTACTCTAATGGTCCTTACTGCAGCAGACTATCTTCCTAAATAAAAATATCAGACCCTGTCTCTCTTTTATGAAAGCTCTCTTTAGCCTTTTAGATTTAGCCCACTTTTGAGTATACCTTAGTGGTATAGTATTTACTCGGCATGCTCAAAGCCCTGGTTCAATCCAGAGAGACAGAGACAGAGAGACACAGAGAGAGAGAGACAGAGAGAGACAGAGACAGAGATAGATAAGATAGAGAGACAGAGAGACAGAGGGAGACAGAGACAGAGAGACACAGAAAGAATAAGATTAAGCTTAGCTCTTTAGCATAGCAGCCTTGTCAAGCTGGCCCCAAAGAACTTCCTCAGCCTCATCTCCCATTTTCTGCTTAACTCCTGCTCTTCTCCAACCCCAACTTCCTCTTGTCACTCCTAATACACCCAGGTCTACAAGCTCACAAAGGCATGCCAGTGATGAGCAAGAACAAGCTTGGTAGATGTTATCCTGGAGCTGATCGTGACAGAAAGAGAGTTCCAGCTCAAGAGAAACACTTGTGAAACAACCTGGTGGAAATGGGGGTTGTGGGGCTTTTCCCTAGAGTCTTATGTACTGTATAAGATGTGGCACAGGCGTGGTGGAAGATGCTGGCTCAACTAGGAATTTAATGAAAATGTTAATTAAGGTGATCCCTCATGTAAAAATGGCAAAGCGCTGCAAACTGGCCAGGTATCGTCACCTTTGATTCTGACTGTTCAGGTCTGCATCTTAGCTCTATGATGGAGTCTTATGCCCACTTTTTACCCAGACCTGAATCAAAAGAATCATAGCCAGTGACTTATGGCTTCCACTCTAAGTCACCACAGCTGGAATCTAAAGCCATCACCCAGCTCCCATCAACACGGTCCCAGACACTTTCTTGCCTCTTTAAAGATCATAGCTGGCTTGCGAACTTGGCTGACAGCTCTGACTCCAACCCAAAGGGCCTTGATTTAGAAGAATTATTTTCCTGACCTTAAGAGATTTTGTTTCCTTCTAATTGTGTCCTAATTGTTTGTTATTATTTATTCCTTAAGTACTCTGAGTAGGGATACACTGAGATTTGCAGTTGTTTATTTTGTAGCTCTTTTTGACAAATTCTTGGTGGAGAGCTTCCTCTGCACAGCTGGTATCAATATCCATAAAAGGCCATTTGAGCAATTTGTCAGCTCTCTAAGTATCAATTTCCTGGAGTGAGTGTCTTCAGTGGCCTCCACTTATGTCTGAAATATTTTTATGAATGTTTTTGCTTCTGAATTATTTTTGGAAGATATGTGGGGAAAAGAAACTTGAAAAAATACATTTTAACAAAAGATGGAATAGTATCCTCATTCAGGACCCAATTGACAAAGCTTAAATCCAGGAATCCCTGTGGCAAACTGTAACCTAGACCGACTGGAAATGAGCACCACAACAGCAAAGTCAGTGTTAATAGCCACACAGATGGCTGTGTATTTACCACAGTATCTACTTTTCAAGATTTCCACATTTAAAAAATGTGGAAAAAGTCTATTACATTTTTTAACCTCCATTAAAAAATTATCAGTATTAAGACATACTTTAAATTGGAAAGCATTACATTAATTCATTCCAGCCTGCTTGATTTCTTAAGCTTTTGTGTCCCAGTAGAGTTACAGTTATTGTCAGGTCCCAAAGAAATCGAGGACAAGTGTCACTCAACCCCTGTGGCTCCTCCCAGCACCCCACTGCATCCTCTACCCTAAACCTTTCCAACCCAGAGGCTGGGCTTTGCTTCTCTTCCCCCAGCTTCTGATTCCTATATAAACCAGCCATTTTGGCCATGTGCTCCTTTGGCTTTTGGCTCGCTCTTGGCCTTTTGGTCCAGGGCTCCTCTCTTAGTCCATTTGCCTTCTCTCTTCTCTCTCTCTTCTTCCTCTCTTACTTGTCTCTCTTCCTCCCTTGCTCTCCCCATCTCTTCTTTCATAGCCTGGTTCAGCCTGGACCCTCCCAGATGTCTCTGACTGAACTCTCCCTTATATCTACAATAAAACCCTTCTCGACCATACCTTGGAGTGGTCATTTCCTCCTTTTCATTCAGTTATATTCCCAGAATAAATGTAGAGTTTGCTATAGAGGAGTGAACAAAAAAGATTTGATGGATTAATGAATGGAGATACTATTCAACCAGATAGGTCATCCTAAAAATGCTGCCGGTGAATTTTACCCTATTGCATTGTGTGCTGTCTATCTTGGAACATTGTCTCAGTCTTAATATTTTTCAGTGCTATAGCAGAATACTAGAGAGCAGTAATTTATAATTGTCAGCAATGTATTGATTGATGGTTCTGGGGACTGGAAACTCCAAAACCACATGGTGACAAGTTGGCCAGGGCCTAAATTGCAGTCATTTCATGGTAGGATAAAGAAATGAAGAGAGGGTGACTTGTCCCTTTATAAGGAAGCCACTCCCCAGACCACAAACACTTGCATAATAGGGTACTAACTACCTACAGAGGGCGGTGTCTTGTGATCCAGACATCTCAAATTAGGCATGCCTCTAAACAGCTGCACTGAGAATCAAGTTTCAACACATGAACTTTAATGAATACATTCAAATCATACCAGCGTTTCATTAACAATCAGTTAAAGTGATTCCTGTCTGTGCATATTTACCTTTTAAAGCAGTACGTGTGCAAAATAGCACAAGGTCCTAGATATCCATTG
The DNA here is from genome assembly GCA_902168325.1 of Peromyscus nudipes. NCBI lineage: Eukaryota > Metazoa > Chordata > Mammalia > Rodentia > Cricetidae > Peromyscus > Peromyscus nudipes. The sequence continues at coordinate 21,703 of CABHPH010118801.1, read as the reverse complement.
CTGCATAGGTTATAATAGCACAAGACTGAGAGCAACCTAATGCCATCCATAGACACCTGGTTACCGCCTGCCCCACAGCAGAATACTAGACAGACATTACTAAGAATTGGCATTGATGCATATCAAGTGAATGGAAAAGGAATATATTTTGGTTTGTTTGTTTTGGAATGGTCTCAAGCTCATGGAAAATTTGTTAAGAGTAATGAAAGGCATATTTTTCCCCTTGAGTTACTTGAAAGTAAGTTCTTGTTGTATCAACTCTGAACACATTGGCATATATTTTCTTTTAAAAAGGCGTTCTCCTGTAAGACACGGAAACAAACACATATCACCATCAGGAAATGTTACCAGTACATTCTTCCCATATAATCCCAAGACCCTTGTTAAGTTTTATGATCTTGTTACAGTTCCTTCTTATATCGGGCATGGCATTTAGCTGCCATTGAGTTTCAGTCTCTTTGCTAAGGCTGTTGCCAAGCCTGTCTTCCTAACCTGTATGACCTTCACACTTAAGATGGCTGAGACCAGGCAATTTGTAGCCTGCCCCTCATTTAGGCTTGTATTATGTTTCTTCATGATTAGGTGCAGGTTATTCACATTTGGCAAGATAGTCTTATCTTTGCAGACTATCCAGCAATGTGACTTCAATTTGTCTCATTGTTGGTGATGTTAATCTTGACCCCGTGATTAAGGTGATATCTGCTAGGTGTCTCTGAGGTTGTTCCTTTCTTCTTTGTAATTGGTAAATATTAATAAGAAGGGAGCTAAATAACATTGCAGAGTTGCTTGAAGAAGGTCTCCTTTAATACCAATTCCCTACACACACACACACACACAGCCACCTACATATACACATGTATATATAGCATATAGAATATGTATGTAGAATATCCTTTGGGATAACTGTAATAAATCTCTTCTTTTATAGCCTGTTAAGTTTACATTTTGAAATAATCTTAATATAGCCAATTTGGGAGCTTGGCTTTCCTTGCTTCATCTCACATGTGGTATCAGACATTATTTACACCCCACTTCTTCATTTTATTTCATGTGATTTTTCCTCTTAATATTTTAATATCTATGTCCTTAAAAGTATATATTAAAACAAAGGTATGTAATTAGTGTGGTTTGGGATGTGTTCCCTAAAGTCCCACAGGTTAGTTCCCAAGCCACGTGCTATTGGGACACCATGGAAACCTTACAAAGTGAGAGTAAGAATTAGTCCCTGGTCCAAATGAGAGTGTGCTCTAGAAGACCCTCAGGGTCCTGTCCCTTCTTCTGCACTTTGATTCCAGGATGCCATTGGGTGAGCAGTCTGGGCCGCCACCACAATCCTATTGCAACTTTTCTTACCTTAGAACCAAAGCAGCAGGGCCCCCTCAGCATGGAGCAGAACCTCTGAAGCTGTGGCCAGAGTGGCCTTTCCTCCTCCTCAACTGACTGGCTCACGTGTTTGTTAAGAGAGCTACAGAGCTGGCTAAGACACTAATGTGGCAGTGATGTGGGTTGTAAGAAGACATACACAACACAGCTAATGCAACTCAGGGTTCTCACAGTGTACAAACTGATGACAGTGGACACAGTAAACACAATTCCAAAACACAACAGGGAGTTTTAGGAGTCGGTGGCTGATTACTTCTGATTTCTTCCCTCCTGAAAAACTCCTGTTTTGCTCAAGGGGAGAAGGACTTGGGTCTCTGGGAGGGTGGAACTCACCCTCAACTGCTTGAGGCTGATTGATTAGTATGCAGTGATTGGTTTCAGAACTATCATGTGATTCAGTGTAACAGAAGGACTGGCAGGTAAGACTTTTCCTTCCTGAATAATGATGTAGAGATGCTGGAGGAATGGATCTTTACATCCACTCCCACACCCTTCCAATGTAGATAGTGCCTAAAATCTCAGTAGCCCTTTCTTTACATGTGGGAGGCAGAAAGCTTGCTTACTTTGAACAATGGCAGCAAGAGAAATCCAGACCCAGGTCCCTGTCTCCCAACGGACTGCTGAGTCAGAGGCAGCACAGGTCTACCCCCAGGCTTTTAAGACAAGACTTAAGATCCTATTTCTTTGAGATTGTAAGTCAGATTTTGTTATCTGCAGTCAAAAAAGCCAGGAAAACATACACCAAGGCAACATTATACAGACCGAGTAGGTTATATTTAGGAATCTATGCATATATGTGTGCAACAGCAATTAATGAAAACAGAGGCCATGAATTTGAAATAGAGCAAAGAGGAACATAGGGGAGGCTCTGGAGTTAAAAAATACATCTTTTTCCACTTGAAGTCCAACTGAAGGACCAGGTTCTACAGTGCCAGTCTCCAGAAAGTGAGACGATCACTGTTAGTGTGACAGCCTTAGATGTAAGACAGTGATGGAGGAGTTTCTCCATAGGCAAGGGGTTTCTCCTGAAAATATAGAGCAGAGTTTGCAGGTCCCTGAGGAAACTCCTAAGAACAGATAGACAGACAGACAGATACACACACACACACACACACACACACACACACACACACACACACACACACTACCTGAGGAGCAAGGCAGGGAAGGGCTCAGAGAATTGGCAGCAGTATAGGAATGAGGGACAAGAACTAAATAGTAAACAGAAAAGTAAACTTGTATAAAAATGGAAAATTTTGTTTACAAAATATTATTTTGCTACAGCTATTTCAATTCTCCTTGTGCCATTTATTGGCCCTGTGATTTGGAACTTGATCACTTAAATCTCAAGTCTTAATTCCGTTATCCATGGGGTGAGTTTTCTAAGGAGACTTTTCCTCTTTGACAACTTCAGAGTTCTCTATCGAACCACTCAATCGTGTCATCAAATGCAAGGTTATAAGATTCAATTAATAATTTAAATCATTCCAGTTAAATTATGCCCACTTGAAATTTTCGTCTGCACAAGTTTATGGTGACTTTTTGGCAATACATTTGCAGCAGTCTGGGAACAGGTTAGATGAAAGAATTTGGACTGACTCCCATGACAAAACCCTGACGCTATTCTCACTCCACACTCCAGCCTGCTGTTTAGACCTTGCCTGCCATTATTGCTGACACCTCTCACCCTTCTTTGCTTCACAGAAAATTAAGTAACTTTTTAAGCTCCGGCTCCTCCCAGCACTGATCTCCATGAGATTGGGGAATCTTTGCTTAAAAAATAATTTTAAAATAATTCTTCCCTAGCTTTAAAGAAGCATGTGTCATTATGGCCTTTTCAAAAAATTATTTTTGTTGTTTCGCCCCCTGTAACCTCCCTCCCTGGTGCCTTCCTACTCCCAGCAACCTCCTTTCTACTTTTCTGGGTGACCTTCCCCTAGCCCCAGGTCTGGTTCCCCTCTCATTGTTTCCTAGTCTAATTCAAAAGTGGGGAGTCTTCGCCGGCTTCACAGTGTATTTATGAAGGACTTGGCACAAAGGACTCGTTCCACAAATGTTTGCTGAGTGAGTGAGTGTGGTAATGGTCGTGTACCAGGTCTATTCAAACAACTGAACAAACTTCTACCAGCGCGTGAGAAGAGCAGGGTGATTGACAGCAGCTTGTCAGTTTAGCATTCGAATGCTTGTGGGGTCAGGAAAATGCACATAAATCATAGTTTGTCTCCCCCCCCCCCACGGCTCATCTTTTATTGTAGAAACTTAGAGAGTAAAAGCAGAGAATCTTAAAAATGCAATATTAGAAAGCAAATAGATTCTTATTAAAACAGATTAACTTCTTCACTAGTTCTAATTCAATCATCCTTCCGTGCCTAGGACATGTGGCTCTGAAAATGTGAAACTTAAAGGTTTTATGTTTAAGCCAAAGAAGTCCAGAGCTTTCACCCCCTCAAACAGAGATGCTTGGTTCCTGAGGGTTTGGGATTAGTCCAGGGTGACTTCACACTGTGCTAGCTCTGCTCACCTGTGCTGTAGTTTTTGATCAGACTGTCCCTCTCAGAGCTGGATGCTGTGATGCCAACTGCTCCCATCCCTCAGGCCACACAGGCCCTGGAGCTGCCCCATCTTCTATATTGGACATGATAGGGTGACTGCCTTCCCCTCTGGGGTCTTATTAGCATCTTTTTTCTACAGTGACCTCTTCATCAGGTGCAGTGTTGAAAGAGAGAGGCACTTGGTAGACTTGCTAGAATCTTCAGCTGTGTTTCTGTCCATTGAGCAATTGAGTGTTTATCTTTCCAGGATCGAGACACAGGAAACTTTCTGATTCTAGATTAAGCCAGACTCCAAAACAGCATCCCCTCTGTGTCCCGCAATGGACTCATCCTCTCTCAGGAAAGTACTGGTGCTAGCTCACCTATGAATTAACATCACTGTCTCTGTGTATATGTCCTCCCCACTAACACACACACCATAGAGAAGGTCTATTTTTCCTATCTGTAATATTTTCTACACGATCCTACTGTATGTCAGATAGATCTGCAGATATGAACTGCAACAGCAAACAGAATTAGAATTCTTTTCCATGCAACTTCTGGGTGCTAGCAAAATTGGGGAACTCTAAATGATTTATGAAAGCAAGAAAAAAGACTGGTAGTTCTTAAGCCCTGTTGGTGTAAGAGGGATGTATTGGCCTGAATTTGGAAATTAGCTCCCCCTTTATTTACTCTGAGAACTTTGACAACTGACTGCTCTTGCTGGAACCGACTTCCCCTACTTAGTACAATGAACGTAATCTTAGTACCTACTTCATAGAGTTAAGGTTAAATATGCTGTGAGCTGGCATCACATTGGCTTACCCCATTCTCTGAAGTCTAGGTTTTCACCTAGATTCAATTCTTTTATCTTTCTAACCTAGTATTTAGTTTATTCCAGAAGAAACAATTTAAATTCCTCAAACACAACTGTTTGGAAGAATGTTAAAATTTAGAAGATTATGACAGAGTTGCTTATTGCAACTCTTAACTCAGATAAATATTGAGACCAAGGTTTGCTTTCTTAATAAGAGGTTTAAGAAATAGTCTCAGACTTAAACCATGAAGCATAATATGCAGAATTAGAGAAGATTGCAGAGAAAAGTGAGATCGTTTGCAGGTTACATTCCCTGTCTTCCTACAAACCACCGCTAACAGAGCTCTTATTTTCTACCACATTTAAGTTCAGATGCTAAAGGGAGAAAAAAATTTTTTTCATCCCAATACCTCAAGCTAATACTAGGTGTTGTCTAAGAATTTTCTAGAAATTTAAAAATCTCTCTATTTTCTCACATAGGGGAGATCTATGTGGCACACTGGGAACATTTGTAAAACCTTACGCAGAGCATTTGGAAGGTGCCTTGCTAAGAAATATTAGAAAAGGACGCATCTGCCAAAATAATTCTCTGAGGAACTGGGGATCAATACACTGAAATAGAGAAAAGTGCATATAAATTTGGAACTCAAATTTTGAGATCCATCTCTTGGGAGATAAAACAGCATGAAATAGACAAGTGTTTTTATCTTGTTTTAGTTTGCTATAACCCTGAATTATGTTTTGGTCAGCTCTCTGAGCCATTGTTTCTTGTGTGTGTCCACAATTTTTTTTTTTAAATCGTGCTTTCTTGCTCTTTTATTCAGTACTGGAGAAAATTAAGGTTTTACATTCATTCTTACTGTGAAATGATTTTAAATTTAAAACTTGAATTAAAAACATGCACAATGAATACACAGACCTCTGGCATACCATATGTCTTTGTCTCTTTTCTGTCGCTACAACAAAATATTGAATTCAAACTAATTTATAAAGCATAGACATTTATGGATCTAGACACTGTAAGTCCAATATCACATGGCCACATCTGGTGAGGACTTTGTTGCCACACCATAAAGGCAGAAAACCAGAAGGACAAGCCAGTGTGTAGCGACACCTCAAGCAAGAGAAAGCACTTAGCTTTATGGCACCTTGCTCTAGGAGTAACTAATCCAGCCCAGGGGGAAAAGTGTTAACCGTCTTAAGGACATAATCACCTCTTAAGGCCTCCACTTTTCAATACTGTCACAAGGGCAATCATGTGTGTATGTATGTGACAGGACCTCTGTATCTCACTCAAGTTGACCTCAAATCTACTATATAGCTGAAGATGACCTTGAACTTCTGATCTTCCTGCCTTCCCCTGCCAAGGGCTGGGGTCATAGTTGTGAACCAGCTTGCCCTCTTAGGCAAGCACTGTACCAACTGAGCTACATCCCTAGTTCAAGAGCATGTTTTATAACTTTGTTGCTGTCTTTTTTTCTCATATGCACATGCAATATACAGATGTATATGTATTGCTATTTTTCTGAAGCTAAAGAAACGACCTTTTAGCTGTGCTGTCTCATTATCTCCAAATACTTATTTTTTTCCTAGTCCCAAGGTCACTCCCCTACACAATCCCAGATAATCCTTTAAAACCAATAAATATTACCATTTAACACATTTGAATTCCATTCAATTTTATCAATTTCCCGGTAACAAGGTTTTGTAGATCTCAGGATCCTATAGAAACCCACAGACTGCACTTAGCCAACATGGTTCTTCAGTCTTCTTCAATAAGGGAAAATTCCACAGTTTTCTCTTGGCCTTATGACCTTGATATTCTTGAAAATTACAGGCCAATTATTCCCTGATTTTTATCCCTAAAATTCCTAGAGAGTCCTGAAAAAGAATATCCCTAAGTTTAGATTAAATCTCATGTTTTACTTGATACTTATGCATTTTGGCAAAAGTATGATAGAATTACTATGTGTTCCTCAGTAGATATTTTCTGCAAGTATGAGATGTCAGTGTGCTTCAGGTTAGATGCTGTTCAAGTCTCAGCAGTCAGTTTAGAAAGATACTTTCCATGTTTCTACACTGTAAAATTATTCACAGTATGTTTTGTAGCTATTAATTAAAAAGCAATTAAGTAATTTCTAGGAATAGTTTAACACTGTGTAAATATTTTTGTTTATCATCAAAATTTTATCTATCAGTTTTATCATCTTTTGATGGATCTTTTATATATATTTAATTATATACTTTCTATATTTTTATTTGTATATTTTACTTATATATTTTATTATATAATATATATTTTATGTGTATATGTACATATATTTTTTTGAGACAAGGTTTCATTATATATCCCTGACAAGTCTGGAACTGTCTATATAGACTAGGCTGACCTCAACCTCACAGAGATCTGCCTACCTCTGAATACTGAGTGCTGGAATTAAAGGTCTGTGCTCCCATGACTGCCTTTAAAAATTTAAGGTAGTATTTGAAAAATGGTGATTTTGTACAATTTTTATTATTATTTGTTTCACATGATACAATTTTGTAGGTAGAGCTAGATATCACTTATCTATTTACCATTTGTATATTATCTATCAATCATCTTCCATCTATATGTCTGTACTGGTTGGTTTGTGTGTCAACTTGATACATGCTAGAGTCATTAGAGGAAGGATCCTTGAGGAAATGCCTTGATGAGATCCAGCTGTAAGGTATTTTCTCATTTAGTAATCATTAAGGAAGGGCTCAGCCCATGGTGGGTGGTGCCATCCGTGGGCTGCTGGTCCTGGGTTCTATAAGAAAGCTGGCTGAGCAAGCCATGGGAAACAAGCCAGTAAGTAGCACCCCTTCATGGCCTCTGCATCATCTGCCTCCAGGATCCTGCCCTGTTTGCGTTCCCATCCTGGCTCTTGTTGTAGAATATTATTTTAAGGTGTGTTACTTTTGTTTATGTTGCATTTGTTTAACTCTGTGAAGCTGTGTTACTGTGCCTGTCCAAAACACCTGGTGGTCTAATAAAGAACTGATTGGCCAATAGCAAGACAGGAGAAAGGATAGGTGGGGCTGGCAGGCAGAGAGAATATATAGGAGAAATCCAGAAATCCGGGAAGAAATAGAAGTAGCCAGAGAAGGATGAGGACTTCAGGGGCCAGCCACCCAGCTACACAACCAGCAAGCCACAGAGTAATATTTACAGAAGTAAGAGAATAGGAAAAGCCCAGAGGCAAAAGGTAGATGGGATAATTTAAGTTAAGGAAAGCTGGCAAGAAACAAGCCAAGCTAAAGCTGGCCATTTATGATTAAGAATAAGCCTCTGTATGTGATTTATTTGGCAGCTGGGTGGTGGACCCCCAAAAGAGCAAAAGAACAAAAACAAATAATAGACTTCCTTCAGTGATGAGATGCAATGTTAAAGTGTAAGCCAAATAAACCCTTTCCTCCCCAACTTGCTCTTTGGTCATGGTGTTTTGTCACAGTAATAGTAACCCTAACTAAGACAATAGCCATCATCTCTTTATACAAATATCAACTCAGAGTCTTCAATGAGTTGCGATCTACAGTAGCTTGATGAGAATGCCTCCCATAGACGGGTAGGTAGTGCTGTTTGGTTAGGTTTAGGAGGTGTAGTCTTGCTGGAGGAAGTATGTTACTAGGTGCAGGGGAAGGGCAGGCTCTGAGGTTTCAAAACCATGTGCCATTCCCAGTTTGTTCCCTCTGCTTCCTGCTTGTGGTTCAGGATGTGAGCCCTGTGCATCCTGGTTAAGCCTGTTGCTTGTTGTCATGCTTTCCTGCCATGTCATACTCGCCCCTCCTGGAACCACAAGTCCGAATAAACCCTTCCTTATATGAGTTGCCTTGGTCGTGGTGTTTTATCATTGCAACAGAAAATAACACATAATGTATTATTATTATTATTATTATTATTATTATTATTATATTTCAAAGTTTGGTTATCGCATATTTTGCCAATGAAGGTGTCTTTAAGCTAAATCTTATTTCTTTTTGACTCCTGTTAACTCTTCAAATATTTTCTTGCTTTCTGGCATAAGTTGTTCCAAGCTCATCTTGTTTCTGTGTAGTCACCCTGGATTCAGCTGCTTCCCCAAGGCATTTGACTTCCTTTAGAAATCAAGGACCGACTCCCTTAACTGTCTCCATGCTGTTGTAGTGAGTCCACCTTTGCAGATAGTATTAGAGCAGATCTGAGTGCGCACGGATCCCTACAAGCACACATACAGCTTTATTTCTGTTCATGTTTGTTTGAAAATCATGACTCCACATTGATACTTCTCATTCCAGTTCAGCAGTACTGGATACTCCAGTGGTATTATTTCTGCTCTTTCTGTATCTGTAACTCCTGCAACAGTGAGAAGCCCACTCCCAGCTATTTTCAACTTATTTATTTTTCAATACTCTAAGTAATCAACATTCTTACCTCAGGGCCCTTTTTTCAGCCCTAATTCTACCAACCATTTCTGCCCAGTGAATATGCAATTGATTCCTTTAGCTTCAAACAAACAGAATGGGTGAAGGTCAGCTATTATGTGCTCTGGCATTGCCCTAACAACGTTATCAAGAGAGAGGATGGAAAGCAGGTGGTGGCAGTGCACACCTTTTATTCTAGCACTTGAGAGGCAGAGGCAGGCGAATTGCTGTGAGTTCAAGGCCAGCCTGCCCTACAGAGCAAGTTCGAGGACAGCTAGGACTGTTACACTGAGAAATTCTGCCTCAATAAATAAATAAATAAATAAATAAATAAATAAATAAATAAATAAATAAATAATAAATAAATAAATAAATAAATAAATATTAAAAATAAGGGGCTGGAGAGATGGCTCAGTGGTTAGGAGTGCCAACTGCTCTTCCAGAGGAACCGGATTCAATTCCCAGCACCCACATGGTGGCTCACAGCTGTCTGTGGCTCCAGTTCCAGGGGACCTGATACCCTCTCATGGACGTGTATGCAGGCAAGACACTAATGCTCATGGAATAAAAATAAACATAAATAAGTAAACAAATACATACAGCTATATCCTAATAAATTTATAATAAAGTTTATCGTATTTTATTGACAGATGAATTTATGTGGAACAGAACTATGATTTCAGTGTCATAGGAAATCATGGAAGATGACAGTTTTGGGCAGGCCACATGTCATTACTTCTATTGCTAAAATCCCTTCTCAAGGGGAACCAAAAACAATATCTAAGTTCCCAATGACAAACCAAGTGAAGATTCTGCCAAAGTTCACTCTGGAACCAGTATACTGGGATTCCTTACAGCACATAGGTGAAGGGTTCTATACAGGGGTGTGAATTGCCTCCACTCTGCCCTGTGCCCCCAAACAGTCCACACCTGGAAAGCCTTTATACAGCAAGGATGCAGATTTCCCCATAACTTCCCTGTAGTGGCATAGATGAAGGTCCCCTCTTGTATTTAAGGTAGGGAGCAACTGGATACTCAAGTGGGGGTCTCTGATCCTCCCTGCACCTCCGTGAGGGAGCATAAACAGTCAATCAGCCCAGCTGGGGTAATCCTTTTGCCTGAAGCTCCTGAGATGGCAAATGCTTGGCTCTGAGGACAGTCACTCAACAACAGCTTCTCAGGAATCTGCCAGGATTGTAACAAACAGCCTGGATATTCTTTTAGGGAACACAGGTACTTCAGAGAAGAAAAAAGTGACACTTGAAGTTTCATCCTTATCTAACCCTTTTCCACAGCAGTGTCTCCCTTTGAAAACATGAGGCACTTTAGGGATAGAAAATGTCACCCCAGGACATCTGTGTCCCTAATGTATTCTAATTAGTTTCCCCCTCCTATCCCTCTTCCTTCTTCTCAGGGGTGAGCTTTTAAGGAAGTCTTTGCTGATGATGTCAGAATATGTAAGAAGTATTCTTCATCTTGTCCTTTCCATGTCTTCATTTTGTAATAATATTGTCAAAAACTGAGACATCTAGAATTACATAACATAGCCAGGTGTGATGATGCACACTTTTGATTCCAGTCCTCAAGAGATAGAAGCAGGCCAATCACAGTGAGTCCCAGGCTAGCCAAGATTACATAGTGAGACCCTGTCTCAGGGAAAAAATAATATATATATATACAAATATATATATATACATATATATACAAATATATATATACATATATATGTATATATATGGCATGTAAGACATTTCCTCATTTCTAAATCATAGTTATGTTGAAAAGCTTAGGAAAATTAACGTGATCAAGGACCCCCAAGTACATGGAAGACTTTATAAAATTCTATGCCGAATCGTGAATTTGCAAGTTTTATCCTTTTATCATAGCGTCATGATGTTCTAGGGCCTGTTTGAAAGGAAGAGAGTAATGAAATGATGATTTAACATCCTTATAGTCTTTGAATGTTATTTTTTTTCAGTCACATCTGTCCAGCATCACCAGAACAAAAAGTGTAAACTGCAGTGAGTTTGTAACTACAGTGCTTGACTTCTCTTTTTTCCTTATTTCTCTAACACCCTGAGAGCTCTTGGCTGTCTGGACTGGAAAGTGTGGGCCTGCAGGGTGTATCATGGCATCACAGACACTGATGGGAAGAATATATAAGGGAAAGATGGGCCTAGTACAGTACCTATAGATGACTGTTTTCAATGTTCACATAGGTAAGGGAATGCATGTTAGAGAGAGCCCCTAGCAGAAATCTTTCCAAAATGGATTAATTAGAACCACTTGAAAGTCTTTAACTAAGAAAGCTACAGATTGATTGCTTGTGGCATGTGTACTTGAAAGTGTCAATCTAGAAATGTCTCATTAGTCAAGAAAAAAGAGGCTTTGGATTCAGTAAGGAGCTGTTACAGATGGATGAAGGAGTATTAGGAAGAAATATTTTCAGTAGGTTCTTTTTTATTTGAAGTGATCTTTTTTTGTTTTTTTAAAAAAATATTTAGTATGTATGTATATATGTATGTATGTATGTATGTATGTATGTATATGTGTGTATATGGGCACAGAAGAGGGTGTCCAATCCCCTGGAGTTGGAGTTAAAGTGGTTGGTTTTGAGCCACCTGGTATAAGTGCTGGGAACAGAACTCTGGTCCTCTGAAGGAGCAGCAACTATTCATAATTCCTGAGCTGTCTCTCCAGTTTCTCCCTATGCTTTGTTTTAGCTTATACTAATAATATTAGTATAGAAAGTTATAGGGCAAAGCAATTTCATAGACATTATCTTGTCTAAATCTGCACTATCATATCTCCAACAAGAAAAGTAGGCTCCAAACTTTGCAAAAGGGTCAATTCAAACAGAAAGATTCTCAAAGTAATATGAGAATTCCTGCCTGCAAAATATGGTAGAAACACAAATATTTCTTGGGGTATAGCACACTAGGGCTAGAAAAATATTTGTAAAACTTTTCCAATTTAAAATATTTGGATTTTTTTATTTTAATGGAAATCCTGTTGTTGTTACTTTGACCTGATTGGAAGAGCTAGTTTAGTTTTTGGCTATTATATATGGTATTAAAGAAGGAGTTTTTCTTTGGAATGACAAAAGAATGCAATTGGGTTTTATTGCCGTTATCACTTTTTTCCATGAATGCTAGAGACACTCTTCCTACATAATGGATTATTGGCCATATCATAACCTTTACTTTTGTCAATGGGTCAAAATTATTTTAAAATGTGATGGAGATACTGCACCCCTGGTTCTTAGATTCCAGGCCAAGAAATGAAGTAATTGAATATTCTGTGGAGTCTGGTTCAAGCTTGATCACTGTGGATAGTGGCTAGATAGTCCTGGTGTAGAGTAATTGGGTGGAGAGGCCTGTAGGCAACATTTCAAGGGAAACATTGCAGAAGTTAAAATTGAGGAGTTGCTGCTATTTTTATTTCACATAAGCATGCCTGGTTTCCTATCCCTTGTGCTATAAGCAAGAAGCTGCAAACTTTTCCAATTAAAATGGAAAATGCCTAGGCAGAGTCTATGGGCACCAGGTAATTGGATGAGAATTTAACCATGGATCTTGCCCCTGCTCATCCAAATATCCAGAGTGTTTTCTCCACAACCTGCTAAACACTGGGGCTGGGGGAACATTAGAAATGCTTCACTGAATGTGTCAGTTTCCAGGCAGGTGCTTTCAATTTTTGCCTAAAGTTAAAGGATCCCTAAGCAAGATCATTTGTAAATAATTATCTTGCATATTTGATTCACCCAAGATCATTTTCTTCTCCCATGATCTTAATTCTGCCAGCTAAACCAACAATTTTCGAACATTTGTTCTCAGGACACTTTATATTGCTAAATCCTTTTGAGAACTCAAGAGTTTTTGTTCCTGTAGTTTTTTTTTCTTCAATATTTATCAGTGTAGAAATGAAGTGCTAGAAATTGTTTAAAGTATTTATTAAATTTATTATAAAATGCGGTAATAAACTCCTTGCGTGTTAATGCGGACAGCACATTTTAGTAGCATGAGTATATGATTTAAATCAAAACAGTGAGTGTAAAGAATGGTACTGTTAAGTATTTGCAAGTCTCTCTAGTATCAGGTTCAATAAACTACAGTTATTTCATACAATATCATATGCTGTGTAGTTCCTGGAATTCTCCACCATGCTCTCATGAAATAATGAGAGTAAAAGAGGCAAGATAATCTTTGTGTTGCTATCTTAGAATTAGAGTTTTGACCTCACAGCCCCTCTGAAATGAGGAACCCCTACTGGTCCTCAGACAACACTTATTACAGAGCCGCTGAGATAAACAAACATGAATAGAATTACAATCCAGTTAAGTGCCCCCGTTTAGAACTATGAAGGGTCAGTGTCTTCACTGACTCCTCCAGAAGTCAGCAGGTAGCCAGCGTCACAGAGCAGCCACCATGATGATTCTGACCTAGACACCTCTGCCCTCATGCTCTGTCTTTTGCTGACTAGTACGTGTTTCCATGTCTAGAACTTATTAACACAGAGGTAATATTTCTAAATGGACTCTGCGAATTCAATGCTGAAATGTGTAAAAGGAATAATAGAGTCAGGCTTGATGGCATAGGCCTGTAATAACCGGCTACTGGGGAGGCTGAGCCAAGGTTGCTCATAAATTCAAAAGCTGACTTAGCTACAGAGTAAGTTCAAAGTCATTCTAGGCAATTTAGTGAGACCCTGTCTCAAAGGAAAAAAAATCAAAATAGGGTGGAAGCTGTAGTTTGCTGGTAGAGTACTTACCTAGCATTTGAGAGGTTCTAGGTTAAATTCCTAGTGTTGGGGGAAAAAATGAAAAAAGAAAAGAACAAGAGGAGGAAGAAAAAGAAGAGGGGAGGGGAGAGGAGGAGGGACAGGGAGGATTGAATTAGGAGGAGGGGATGGAAAGCAAGTTAGAATTTTCCTGATATGGAATATTGGTTTAATAATTAATAAAATAGCCTGCCAGTAGACCATTGTGACACAGGCCTTTAATCCCAGGACTCTGGAGGCAAAGGCAGGCAGAAAGATGAGTTCAGAGCCAGCCTGGTCTACAAAGTGAGTTCCAGGATGACACAGAGAAACTTTGTCTCAAAAACAAATAAACAAAACAATATAATAAATTGATAAGATAATAAATGACATTCCCTTCATTGATAGGGTAAAGGACAAAAATCACATGATCACTTCTGCAGATGTGTTGACATTTTATGAAAGCAACATTTATTTATAATTAAAGCTCATTAAGTTGGGATAAAAGGAAATTTATACAATATGATAATCTGTATCTTGGGAAACATACACAAAACACCCAACACCCAACATCTTTTTTCATCTTTAACATATCAAGTACTCATGTCTATATTTAGCAAACATTGTATAAAATATCTGCACAGAAAACACAGAAGAAAAATTACTGAGATAAAATTTAACTGTCTAAGAAAAGGTAAGCATAAACATTTGAAGACCTATTACCATTAAGAATTCTAACTTTGCCGGGCGTTGGTGGCGCATGCCTTTATCCCAGCACTCGGGAGGCAGAGCCAGGCAGATCTCTGTGAGTTTGAGGCCAGCCTGGGCTACCAAGTGAGCTCCAGGAAAGGCACAAAGCTACACAGAGAAACCCTGTCTCGAAAAACCAAAAAAAAAAAAAGAAAAAAAAAGAAAAAAAAAAGAATTCTAACTTCACCAGAATTCAGTAAGATCTCAATCCAACTGCAAGATGCATTTAGTTTATTTTCTGTAGAAATTGCCAATCTGATTTAAAATTTGTATGGAAGTGAAGAGAGAAAGAGAGAAAGGACTGGCAGAGATACTGTTGAAGACAATGGAGAGTGTTTGAGATCTACAGACATTTATGCCAGGTTTGTGTCTTACACCTGTAACTTTAGAACTCAGGAGACTGAGGCAGGAGGATCACTGGGCTAGAGTTTAAATATATGTACATGTATATATGTGTGTATATATGTATGTATATTGGGGCATAGTTTAAAGAGTGTAAAGCAAACTTATTATTTAGCTAGAATAAGGCATGGATTTAAGGCTGCCTTCTATATTACTCACTGCCTTAAAACAAAGAAAACAACAACAATAAAAATACTGTATTAATTAAGGGTGTATTAATGCACACTAGACAAACAGATAATTAGAAAAATATCAAGTTTATAAAAAAATCAAAAAATAAATACTATTTATAACAAATGTGCTGTTCTATTATAACGTGGAACAAGGTACATTAAAAAAATGGTGCTGGATTCATTTATTATCCAAAGATAAAACCATCCTGCAATTCCTAAAATATTTTAAAAAAAAGGCTCTGGAAAGATCATAGCTAAATGGCTTCTTAGAAGGTTGAGGAGAAATTCGTTTCCACTTGGGCCACCAGGAAACTTCTCTTAAATGGCATGCTTAAGAAAACTAGCCATAAAGGTAAAATACTGACAAGCTTGAATTACATTAAAATTGAGAACTTTGGTACATCAGATGACCATTCAGGTAATAGAAAGACTAGTGAGAAAATGTATTTGTACCATGTCTCTACCAAAGATCTAGTGTTATATAAATGTGTGTGTGGGTTCATGAGCAAGTCCACAGATATTTCCATCTTAATAAGAAGAGAGTAGCCATTGATAAAATAGGCAATAATTCAAGAAAACATTTTATGAGTTCAATGTCAGTAGATGTTTGGGAAATACAGAGAACACCAATGCCTCTGTACATCTACAGCATGACTAAAGTAAACCCAAACCACAGCAAAAACCAGAAAAATCAAGCAGACCAAAACCTTACCAGACCACAGCAAGGTTTAATGGATGTAGAACATCTGGAATTCTCATACACTTTGGCAAATTCTTCGGTGTTACCTTCTAAAAATTAAAAATATGCTTTTCCAGGATGGGAAGAAAGCCAACAATGTGCATACTTGACTTGCAAGCATGAGGATGAGTTTGACTCCTAGGTACCCAGCCCCCCTTTAAAGTCAGGTTTGGTAGTACACACTTACAATCCCAGCACAGGGTGGGGGTGGGGGGTGAAAGGGAGAGAGCAGAGACAGGTGGATCTCTAGGGCACATGGGTTACTGACCAGTTAGCCCGGCCTACTAGGCAATTGCCAAGGCAGTATGAGAGCCTGTCATAAAAAAAAAAAAAGATAAACACTCATCCCAAAATAACCAACATTGCCTGAGAATGAGTGAGTGACATCTGAGCTTGACCTCTCCTCCCATGTGTATACTTGAGCACACATGAGCATGTGCACACATATATAACATAAGCTTTTCTTATAAATAATATTTTTTTCTCCTAGGTATGTATCAACATAAGTGCTATATACCAATACTAAAACATGTACAACAATATTGAAGGCAGCATTGTTTATAATAGCCCCAAGTCAGGAAAAAAACCTCCTATTATTATTTATTCATTTTTTTAAATTCTTTTTTAAAGGTTTATTTATTTTATGTGTATGAATGTTCTATTTTCATGTATGACTGTGCATCACATGTGTGCTTGGTGTCCATGGAGGTCAGAAAAAGGTATAGTACCCCCTGGAACTGGAGTTATAGGTGGTTGTGAGCTATCATGTGGATACTGGGAATCAAACTTGGGTCCTCTTCAAGAACAAGATTTTAAATGCTGAGCCGTTTTTAAGATCCATGATTTTTTTTTTAAAGACAGGGTCTTGTGATGTAGCCATGATAGGCCTCAAACTCACAGTAATCTTTCTGCCTCAGCATCTTGCTTGCTAGGATTACAAAGAGCAACCATGCCCAACCCTAGACAGATGGTGATATAGTGATGCAATGGGCCACACCCCAGCAATGAACAGGAATGAGTCACAGCTACCTGTAACAAGCCACAGAAATCACTCCGATAAAGTGTTGGATGAAAGACTTTGGGTGAGTTTATATTGCATTAAGAGTCTATACTGGATAAAACATTTATAGTAAGTAAGATAGGCAAGGGGTAAGTAATAGCTGCAGGCCTCTGTCTTGTTGATAATCATCTGCATCTGCATTATGTGGTGATTTCATCACTTCTGCCAAACTCAGCAAAATAAATCATTTAGATTTGTACACTTTGATAAACATGCTACATTTTTAAAAATTGAAAAGTAGATGTCTTACTCTATACTAATAAGAATAAAGGTGTATAGTCTCCCCTCTGACTCAAAAATCCTCATATTAAAGCTCAAGATACTGAGCAGAGGAAAAAAATGAACCATTTCCTTGTGACATTGCCCAGAATTCTGGGCTAGCTTCAACTTGGAATGGGTTTGTCAATTTGTTGCCTCTCTTGAATCTCTAGTTCTGCTGTTCCTTTGTGTTCATTAGATCAAGGTTGATGCTTGCCAACTGATAAAAGGTGCATTAGGAAACATGGCAGAGATGGGGTCACAGTGTCTGAAGCCTATCAATTGGGAATTAACAGGTGAGGGTGATCTGAGGCACCCTAGGGGAAAATACACTTGTGGGGAAGAATAGTGCAAAGATCAGGTAGACATTTCTGCCCACAGGAGGACAGGATCCAAGGGTGTGCCCATTATACAAAACAGATAGTGTCCAAAGGCATGCAAGGACTTCAGGGGAGTTGAAGTGAATGGATAATCCATTCATTCAAATATTTATTGTCTGTTCTTGAACAGAGATTGTTAGGCATTGTTAATGATGGAGCAAACATCTCAGGGACACAGCTTCATAGGGGCCATGCTACAATGAGTTTTTTCACTTAGCACTCCCTTTTCTGGGAATGGATTTCCTGTGTTAATGAGTCTATGCCTATATTTACCTTAAAAAAAAATCACAGTCTTTATTTGTAAATATTGTATTCTGCTGACACAAGGCCTGGTAAGAAGTAAGGGAGTCTTGACAGATTCATCCACATTTCCATATCCTCCCTCTATAAGCAAAATTATACATTTGTAAGAAATTTGGGCAATAAATAGCAACCAGGAGTACATAAGCTTATACGTGACTTGTACCAATGCCAGCTGCACGCAAGCTTTGCCCATATAGTGCAGCATGAATTATTCAACACTCTGTGTTAAATGGCCATTTTTGGAATCTAGTCTGTATATTTGAAGTTTTTGCATTTTAAGTGGTAGACTTAATTTGTGCTTATCCTGAAATTATAATTGCTATTCTGACATGCTGCCTTTAGCAAAGTATGTATTCTTATGCATGGAAAGTACATTTTAGAATGATGGCATGACTTTTAAACACACACACACACACACACACACACACACACACACACACACACACACACACACACAC
>CABHPH010118800.1:0-20615 GCA_902168325.1 Peromyscus nudipes | reverse complement strand
ACACACACACACACACACACACACACACACACACACACACACACACAAAGAACGAAGCCACTCAATGGCTTCCACTTACTTTCCATGATAAGGACACACTTCAACTAAAGAGAAATCCAAAGGCAGCAAATAAATACACAGGCTGGGAGGGACGGAAGGAAACCCCTGCCACTGAAGTACAGCAGGTTTCACACTGAGTATCTGGGGCATGCAGTGTTTCACCCGCGTCTGCTTCAGAGAACTTGGCCCAAACAGCACACCCAAGGAAGAAGTACTCTTGGAGGACAGGAAGAACATGGGTTGTGTGTGTACTGAGGCCTTATGAGACCAAGATGGTACATTTCATATAAGGAAACATGCTATTCACAAGAAGATAGCCCTGATATTAACACACAACTCGACTGCACTGCTAAATATGGTTGTTTTTATTTTCTTTTTCCTTGCCCAGCCCTATCTAAACATAAAATAAAACTACAGGACTGAAATTAACAACCCATTAAAATCAGCAATAAGTTATGAAAATCATAAAGCTTTTTTTTTTAAAAGTAATTAAGGGTAGTTAAATTATTTAAAGAATACAAAGTCAAAACAGCTGGGGGTAAGGTCTCCAGGGCACAGCAGAGGCCCAGAGGGAAACCTTGGAGTTTGAAAGACAAAGGGAACACAGGACATCAAAGTGCAGGCTAGAATTTCACTTAGAAGATAACATTTCTGAAAATATTTAAAGAGCAACAATAGCACCTGCACAGAGGGTGTGTGAGGAAGGAGACTGCCTGTAGAAAATGCAAGTCTTTACGTTAAATGAGACAAGTGCTGAACCGAACTATGTTAACTAAGATAGGATGCCTACTATGGATAGCAGATGGTTAAAAGCTGGTAAAAGGGAATGATCCTAAAAGAAAACAAAAACAGCATCGACCTTTGTCTACCCAGCCCAGACCTCATTCATTCTGTGCACTATAAAGAGTGAGGCGTGAGGTGTTTTATCATTATCAAATGCTGCATCAAAATAGATGATTTTTCCCCACTTTTTTTTCCACTATAAAAGACAACATCTATGTTTACTTATGGACAAGCTTTAAAAAGATGTCATTTTGGTTTTCAACACATATAAACAGTTATCAAAATCTCAAATAAAAATGCTGCTGTGGCTCAGACCTTGGCCTGCCATACTGCGCGCACAGCTCTTCAGATGGGCGCAGACACAGAGGCGCATGGGGCTTTTCCTTCTGTGATACAGGCTGTCATGCATGGGCTGCCCCTATGTTGCCGGAGGGCTGCGGGCGGGCGGGCGGGTGCCCTAGTGCTAACAATGCAGGTAAGGTTAGCTGGCTTAGCATGGAATCCAACAGAAAGCTGAGCTGCGTGATGATCTCTTTCCAAAGGCTTCATGGGAGTCTCTCCTTTTGTAGAGCACGAAATGAGCTTTTTAAAAATTCATTTTTTAAAAGAATTGATCATCCACAGGCTTCATGATAAACTGAGGCTGAGTTTTAATAGCTCTTTAGCTATCCAAGATTAATGCCTGATTATCCTGTCTTTTCCTTACTCTAAGTCTGATTTTGTTTCTAGGGCCAAGAAGCTCAGGAAGGGTTCATAACCCTGTCCTTAGATGTCTACTCAACAAGCGTGAGCAAACTAGAAAAGGAGAATAGAGTCTCCATTGTCCTCTTTTAAGTCAACTAAGTCAACTCAAGATAATTACACCCAAGTTTTCAGCTGCTGTTACGAACTTTCCAATATGTGAATATTTGTTCTACTGGGGAGGCTCTACCCCACTTTTTGTTAAGTATTTGCTTAAATACAGGTCTTCTGACCCTTTTGTTCAAGTATAGTTTTGGTTAGTTTTGAAGGAGACTGCATCAGGAACCCAATTGAAGAGACGGAACTGAATTGGCCCAGTGGGTATCTCGCCCTGCACTCTTGTCATGCTGGGCTCTAGGAAGTGAAGGAAAGTTTGACACTGGCACTGGAGTAACCCTCGTCACTCCCAATACTCTGCAGGCTGCTGTGGTCATCAATGTCACTGATGCTGGTGGTACTTATATTGTCCACTTCTCCATGGGAGAACTCTGTGCTTTCAACATCCACTTCAATCTCCTCTGCGAAAAGGAAGAAAGGGGGGGGGGATCAATAATCTGTACGTGCATTTTCAAAAGTTAAAAGGGCTATTCAGTGAGGTTATCAGAGATCTCTGGGAAGCAGGGCTCTTCTGGAAAGGGGAATTCTAGTATACAGAGTTGGTCTTAATTCAGGCAGCAAGTTTACTAAAACCCTTGGACGCCAGTCCGTCTGGACCTCCCACTGAAAGCACAGCCTATTTGTGAATTAGTACTTAATATTAAAAGATCCCAACCCAAGTGGTTTTAACAACATCTGTTTCCCATTAAACCAAGAACTAATTCACAGTGGTGTTTATTAATCAGAGTTGCTTTACAAAGGGGGGTGGGGTGGAGAGAAATTAAAGATAGAAAACTAATGTTTATGCATCCAAATTTTTGGTTGTATCACTCTACCGATGAATCTACAGATCTCTACAATTGATCATAAGGAATTCTATGTACTTAGTAACTAAAATAAGTCAACCATTAAGTTTGAGAGATTTGCTTTTGATTTTCTTGCATCAAATATAATTTAAATCCATCTCCTTCCCTGTGTGTGAGTCTTTGTGTGGTGTGTATATTCTTGTGTGTGTGTGTCTGTGTGTGTGTGTATCTGTGTGTGTCTATGTGTCTGTCTGTGTGTGTCTGTGTGTGTGTCTGTGTCTCTGTGTGTGTGTGCACGTGTGTGTGGAACTGGACCGAATGTCTCAAGACAATCAAGTGCACAGCCCTCAAATACAACCTGAAATAAACAGTGTATAACCCTGGCCACACTAATAATAATATATAGCAATACACACTTTAAAAACAAAAGCAAGTCAAATATTGTTTTCCCCTAAAGAAGAATTCAGAGCGCAGGACTTTTCAATAATCTTACTTGTCAAAGCCTGCTGTTCTACACTCAATCATAAAACAATAATGGCAGAATGCTAACATCTGTTATCATCAGCTGATGGGTACACACTCGGGAGTTTGATTATTGTCTGTTCTGTATTTCTGAGTATGTGTGGAAGTTTCCATTAAAAAAGAGAAAAAGAAATCCATCTTCAAAAAAAGGTTACTTGTCTAATACTTAAAAATTCTCAAGATTTCATGAGCTCTACTTTTCCAAATGTAAAGTTAAAAATCATCAGTATAAAAAAACCAAAAAAAAGAAAAAAAAGAAAAAAAAAGAAAAGGCCAGGTGGTGGTGGTGGTGGATGCAATTAATCCCAGTACGTGGGAGGCAGATCTCTGTGAGTTCAAGGCCAGCCTGGTTTACAAAGTGAGTTCTAGGACAGGCTCCAAAGCTACACAGAGAGACCCTGTCTTGAAAAATAAAAAACAAAAAGTTGGCATTCAACCGGGCAGCGGTGGCAAATGCCTAGCACACAGGGCACAGAGGTAGGAGGATCTCTGAGTTCAAGGCCAGCCTGATCTACAGAGTGAGTTCTAGGACAGCCAGGGCTACACAAAGAAATCCTGTCTCGAAAAACAAAAAACAAAAACAAACAGACAAAATCAGTATTCAATTCTAGGAGTTTGTGGCGTAAGGCTGAGGTAGCTGAAGATATGAATAGATCAGTAAAATTCAAACCTTTTTTGGGTGATTTCTGTTCTGAATTTTGTCAAAGACAAATGTTCTAGAACACATGGAAAGAGAAATGGTGTGATACTCTAAAATATACAGATACAAATTAGTATCATGAACAACAACACAGCAATGTCTCTTCCTGACAATGAATGGAAGGGTACAGTATCATTCCTGTGGTGCTGCTGCTTCTGAATCTAATCATTTGAAACCATTAAAAACAATTTCAGGGGCTAGAGAGATGGCTCAGCGATTTAAGAGCACTGACTACTCTTCCAGAGGACCCAGGTTCAATTCCCAGCACCCACATGACAGCTCACAACTGTCTCTAACTCCAGTTTCAGGGGGCCTGACACCCATGGCAAAACACCAATGCACATAAACCTCCAAAAAGAATTTCTAATTGAAGAATGCTATATAAAGAGACTGGTCAGTATTCAAAATACATCAAAAGACATTAGTGGCAAACCTAATAAAATCTGGATGAAGCCTAGCATTTTCTCAATGTTAGCATCGTGCTTTCAGTGACTGTACGGTAAGGGAGACCTCGGCATTCTGGAAGTCTAGCGTTCTAAGTAGAAAGTGCAGGGAAAGTCTACACAGGCCGTGTCTGGTGCACAGACCTCAGCTGGGAGTCGGAGATGTCACCACGGCAGAGTCCATTCCTACTGACCATCCTCACACATGCTATACCTTGGCGTTGGTCTCCAGCACCAGAACAGTGCCGGTGAATAACAGCAACCCATGGTGCCTGCAGGCCCTCCGCCCTGATTCTAGAGTCCTCAGAAAAGAGACACCGCCTACCTCGCTCTGAATCAGAGCGATCTGAAGAGATGGCTGACCCAATGCTGTCCATTCGTATTCGCTCCATCTCCTGAGGGCCCTGCAGCTGTTCCAGTCGCCGCTTTAAAAATCTCTGTTCCCGCTCCAAGTTCTCAAGCTGGTGCTGGCTCTTCCTTTCAGCTTCTTCAAGTTTCTAAGACGATGAGATGTTATTTATTTGTATACAGTCCAGTCTAAAGCAATAAAACTGATTTCTGCTTAACATTTTTCTTTGGCAGAGAAAATATGAATGGACACACACACACACATATATATGGGTATTTATGTACCCGTGTATATATAAATATGGCACACATCATATATGAGTATTTATGTACCCTTGTATATATTAATATGGCGCACACACACATACATATATGGGTATTTATGTATGTACCCTTGTATGTAAATATGGCACACACACATACATACATATATGGGTATTTATGCACTCTTGTATGTAAATATGGATAAGCACTTATTTTTTTAACATAAAAATGGTGTCTTTTTGTGTATGAATGCTGCATACATTATTTGAACAAGATGGAACTATAAAAGTCTATGTGGTAACCTCCACAAAAGAGAAACCTCCCACAGTGTGGTATTTGATGGAAAAATACTGAGAGATACAAACAAATAACGTCATCTCCACAAGAGGGCACAACGGCCTTCCTTCTGGGTATCATGCCCTAGTGTTCCCAGGTCTAAATGGCCAGCCATACTGTCAAAAGATAATTTCATTGAATCATGTTACACTGCCCCACCGGATCAGCTGGTGAGATTTTTACAAAGTTTCTCTGGAGGTCAGTTAGGAAGGAGGATGGTCTACTGAGCTGTACACAAACACCAATAGGAATCACTGCTAATAATTAACCCAGGACCCAGTGTCTGGCTCAAAGCTGGAAGTGGAGAGGCTCACCTTGATGTGTGCTTTGGCTTTGTTGAGCAAACCGAGTGTTGTATGCCTGGTGCAGTCTGGGCCCAGCGGGATCAGAACTTTCAAGCGTTCCAAACATAGGCGCAGGTGAGCTCGTCTAAGAAAGACATGATCAAATTAGCACAGCCTAGGTATCCACTAGACACACAGTCTAAAGACAGTCATTCTCAGTTATCCAACCAAGAACCACAGTTCACTCCTCATTATTAAGCGTAGGGTGCCTGATTTCTAGTCTCTCTACCACTTCTGTTCTTTGTGGACACGGTTGCTTTATATTATGCGCTGCCACCCCCATGGAATAGTGTTCTCTAGCCCACTCCATAGAATCCCTACTGTATCGTTAAAGTGAATAAGGATATTAAAGCAAGTGAACTTGATTTGTGAATGACTAAAAACAAGGCTGGCGTAGGGGTTCCAGCTATGGTACCTCAGGGAGATATAAAATGCACTCAGTTTCTACTTCCTTCAAACTTTTAATTACACACACACACACACACACACACACACACACACAAACACACACACATATATGCCGGCACTACTCAGTAATTGTAGCCGTCCTATGGGGTTAGATGTTGTTTATGTAGTAGGTGGAGCCACATGAACACTTCCTGATCTTCAAACACTTCAGTACTTCTAAAAACGGTAATTTCATATGATCCAGCATAACAGAAACAACCAACTGTGTGACTAAGGAGGACGGAGTGCGTGGGTTTCACACTCCAACACTGAAGGTCTCCACTTCCTATCTTAAGTGGACTACTACCTGTTAGTTTAACTTCTTTTCTCTTCTATTCTCATGACTGACCCTACGTTTTCTACACAAGGAGAAGAGGCGGCAGAATTATTTACTTCAAAGTCCTAACTCTCTGACAGACTGTTCTCTGGGAAAATCAGAGGGAATTTTTCCTGGAAATGCTACCAGAGAGCCCCATGGATTTACCTTCTCGAACTATGAGCATGCACATACTGGCGACGTTAAAATGCCACTGTTCTCCATGTCTGAGTCTGTGCTCTACCAAGCGTAACAGTCCAGCAGTGTGCAGGGTGTAGACTCCTTTGGGGCTGGAAGTGAACTTTTTGCAACAGTCTCAGTACCAGAAATAAAATGAGCCCTCCACTTTCCTCTCAAAGGGGACTAAATAGTTCCATTAGTGCACTGGGTCTCAGCACACAAGAGATAATGTCAAGTGAGAATTCCCAAGGCAGCAACTTGAAAGAAGGGTAAGAAAAGGTGGTGCGTGGCCGTTATGTCCCTGAGAGTAGAGGCCATCGAGGGTAGTGAGGCAGAGGTTGGGCTGATGAACTGCCAGGCTGTCTCAGTACCCACAGACCCAGCTACAATTACCAAACAATCTGAAGAGAATTCCAAATCCTCTGCCTGAGCTCATCATGTTAAGTGTAATACTTGACTCTAGGCTGCAACTGAATAGACTTAATGCAGATGAAGGAATGTCGGTATTTCTCTATATTTAACCATTTCAAAGTTGCTCTACTGTGCTAACTACCTAAATCTCTCAGGGGAGGATTTGCACATGAGCTGACTCGTCTTGCTAAGGAGACCAAATGCAGATCAAAACCACAAACAAGGTGAGGACGCCTTTAAACG
The DNA here is from genome assembly GCA_902168325.1 of Peromyscus nudipes. Classification (NCBI taxonomy): domain Eukaryota; kingdom Metazoa; phylum Chordata; class Mammalia; order Rodentia; family Cricetidae; genus Peromyscus; species Peromyscus nudipes. The sequence continues at coordinate 13,575 of CABHPH010118800.1, read as the reverse complement.
CTTCAGTGGGATGGCTGTGGGGTCCACCTAGCAGTATCTTCGTGTGACCTGGCTCAAGGGTGCAATGGAGGCCGGTGGCTTTCTTAATAATTAGAGGCTCTGCTCTGCAGTCCGCCTTCTACAAAAATAAACAAAACAACTAGTAAAGTTCAGGAAGCTTGTCAGAGAACAGCTCTGCTGCTTTTGTTTAAATTACTCAACTCCAGAAATCGGGTGCATGCAGCAAATTTTAACGTTTTCGTTTTTAAAGCTGGTTTTATACTGAATAACAAAGGACAAGCAAAATCCCCGTTTTTTCACGCTGAGACCCACGTTGAAAATAACAAAACTAAGGCTGTAACTCAGCAGTGAAGTGCTTAACAGGCAAGGGCCTGTGCCAGTGCAGAACAGCAAAACGTAAGGGGAAAACAGGAAAAGGGCTAATATCAACATGTTTAAATGAAGAGTTCAAAGGCACTTTCATCTCCCCTCTTTTTAAAATGTACTCAATTGTTTATTTACCGTGTTACTTTTATGTATTCAGCACTATTTCAGACATTTCTTTGGTTGAGGAAAGTAAAATAATTATAATAATAATTCAAAATAAAATGAAAACGTTGAGGAGTTTTTAGTCCCGACTCCAGAGTATTCCACTAGCTCGTACTGAAAGAGTTACAGAAATACCAAGCAAACAATCTGAATGTGGGGAGATTTACTGCAGGGCGTGGTAAACCTTTAAAAGAAGTTGAAACTTGGTTTTGGGAATTTTAGGATATTCAATCTGTCTATGAAGAAGCAAGGATTTTTCCAGGTAATTAAAAGGAGGGAAAAGGACCTAAGTATATAGGTTGAGATTATGGGCTGGAGACAAGGATCAGTGATAAAAGTGACCACCAACCATACACCAGACCCTGGTTGAATCCCCAGGGCTGAAAACTGCTAAACACACAAACCCATACAAAACAAAACCTGTATGATTATAAATGCCTTCGTTTCTTTCATACAAGAGGAAACAGCTGAGGTGGCATTCTATAAGGAATTACCAACTATGTTCAACAATCTCAGTCTTAATAAGTTAAATTTATTAAGTAATAAGCCAAGAGTCAAAGTTTGATGCCCAAAATGAACAGGGAAGACAAGATTCCATTCTGAAAATGTTCTTTTCATAGCCATTATTTCTTCAGTCAAGTAATTATAAATACATTCCAAGATGAGCATATGCCAAGAAAGCATACTCAGAAATGCCATGTCCATGGGCCAGGGACAGCATTCTCCACACCTGGTAAATACAGCTCTGCAAAGGAAGCATCTGCATGAAGGATGCTCATTCCCATGGGAAGAGACCTATCTGTGGAACTAAGTATCACTTCTTCTAGTTTCTGTACTTCAAAGTGAAGCAGACATTTGGAAAGTAAGTAACAAAGATTCAGTGGCAGCTGAGGGCCACCAGCTGACCAAGCAGGAGATGTGCTTTTCAGAATTGCACATATGTTTACATGCCACTGCCTTCTAAGAGCAGTGGATACTCTCCGATTATAACGTGAGTCACCTCTTCCTTGTGTAAGTTTTCTCTCTACAGCACATTCCCAGAAGACCTCATGGCTATTCCATCTCCTTACCATGCTGCCTCTCTGTACCCTTTACCCCGTGTCTCTGTTGGTAACCAGACTGCAAGCTTAGCCACCAACGACCTAAGACAGGCCTATCTTTTGATGCCATCTGGTCTTTTCTTGCTCCACTCCCCTGGGACTGGTGGCTCAGAAACCTCCTGTTAAGGGTTGCCAAATTGTGGGCTACCAGAGACACAGAAGGTCTGGTTTGATTTGAAAATCCATACTCACTGAGGAAAACCAACTATATAACCATGTTTTTCAAAGTCTAAGAACTGATATCCAGAATAAGGTTTTATAAAAGGTATGGTCCTGTATGTCACATTATAAAATTGATGGAATTAGACTTGATGGAAAATGTGTTTTTTCGATGTTGCTGTTTTTAATGTTAACTTCCTGGTTAGCATTTACTTAACTTTTATTTAACATATGGACACCCTGTTAACACATGGTTAGCCCCAAACTATAATGTTTAAAATCTCTGGTAAGTCAGCATGAATGACAGTATATAGCAAGGTGAGAGACAGATACTGCACCAAGGGGCTGGCTCTGAGGAAAATTCAGGCTGCTTGCTAGGATAGAGAGATACAAACGTACTCTTGTTTTCAAAGGCACTTTGAACTCTGTTTTAAAATGAAATTTTTCAAGTAGCAATTCCTAGCCAACAACTCTATTAGAAAGGTCCTATTCAAAACTGCCCACATCTTCCAAATGGGCAAGCCCCCCCCCCACAGGAAAACACAAACAAACAAAAGCAGCTGGTATCTGTCTGCCTTTATTTTGGTCAGGTGGGATCATTTTTTTCCTGAAGGAATCAATGTCGTTTTTTATTTCAAGCCGTACATAAACTTCAGTGCTGAACAGGGGACCACAAAACATGGAAGGGACTTTCTACCAAACAGGGCACTTTAAAGGGCAGGTGTGTCAATTAGCAGCAGCACACACAGCTGGGAGAAAGAGGAATCCCCTCTCAGAAAACAGCAACCACCACCAAACATCACACGGCAATGCTTTTCGATTCTGGTGTTTTTGAGTCCTCTCTGGAAACGCGAATCCCCTGCCCAGCAATCACAAAGAGACCTAACCCCGCCTGGCCCCACAACCAGCACTGCTCGATGCCCTTGGAGGCACAGCCCTTCACTCTTCCATTACGGGTGCCAAGACCGTGCCAAGTAACGAAATCAAAGCGGAAACCAAGTGGAGTGACAGGACAGTGCTGGCATTTTCCTCTCCGCCGAACGTTCTGCAATGGGCTGGGAGTCCTCCCATGAGCCACGTTCTTCAAGCTACGCTGGCTAGTGGCCAGGTGCTCACTCTCTACACACTCCTGCATATGACAGCAGTTAGCTGCTATCCTACACATTCTATATACCCAAGTTTCTCTACAATTTAATGTATTGAGAATCTCTAAAGATAGACAAAAATCTGTCTGCTTACTTTAAAAAAAAAGCATTAAAAATGGATCCAGATAAATCAAGCACACTGCTTTCTGCTCATGCATTTTATTTATGAAAACATATATGATGATATTCTGTTCACCTTATTCTGTTTATGAAACAAGGATGCTCAACAAGCTGCTCCTGTAAACCAGTATCTGGTGACTATGGTTCACTTACAGCTCACAGCTCTACTTCACACCCAGGTAGCAACCTGGCAAATGGTCTTTCCCTAGTGTGATACTCGACTATGGTGGTCGTGGGGCTCAATGACACCAGAAATAAAAACAGAAGAGCTGGGACCCTCTTCATACTTCTCAGAAAGAAACTGCTTTTACTCCATATTCTTCTCAGTTGGTATCATAAAATAATCACATAGAAATATCAAGTGTCACAGTGATGTGACATGTGTGCACAAGCGTGCATGCGCGCGCACGCGCACACACACACATATATTGTCAATTTTGGCATGAAAGGACTTATCTATATAAACTGGAATTTGCAATGCAGCTGGGCTAGTCCTTAATTCATGACCTTTCTGTTCTCCTATCCCGATCCACTAAGGGTACCACTATACCTACTGGAAAGTCTTTAAACCACTTGCTCCCAATAAATGCAAGCAGTTCAAAGAGTAGGCTATATACACCCCTGGAGGTACTCCTCATTGAGTCAGAAGGTATTTGTTGAAGACATAAGGTTAAACATGGTGTCTTCCAGAAGTCACATTTTTCTTTAACAAAATCTAGGAAAACATTATTTTATATACAAATAAGCAGACATAATACAAAACGCACTTATGACAGAAGCGGGGCCGGGGAGCTGGCTCAGGGGCTAAGAGTGTTAACAGTGCAAACCGCTCTTGCAGAGGGACTAGAGCTCAATTTCCAGTGCCCACGTCACGCTGCTCCGGCACCTTAAGTTTAGCTCCAGAACACCTAACGCTGTCTTCCGGCCTCCAAGAGCACCTGCATTCATGTGCACATACCCACGCACAGAGATCACACACACACAACTAAAATTTTTAAGCGGGTGGTGGTGGCACACACCTTTAATCTCGGCACTCAGGAGGCTGAGGCAGGCGGATCTCTGAGTTTGAGGCCAGCCTGGGCTACAGAGTGAGATCCAGCACAGCCAGGGCTACACAACACAGTGAAACCCTGTCTCAAAAAAAATGTTTAAACTTAATAAAAAATAAGCCATCTAACATCACATTATTTCAAATATCTCAAGATAACATAGTAAAAATGGCAATCTTACCAAAAGCAATCTACAGATTCAATGCAATCCCCATCAAAATACCAACACAATTCTTCACAGACCTGGAAAGAACAATACTCAACTTCATATGGAAAAACAAAAAACCCAGGATAGCCAAAAGAATCTTGTACAATAAAGCAACCTCTGGAGGCATCACGATCCCTGACTTCAAGCTCTACTATAGAGCTACAGTAATAAAAACAGCTTGGTACTGGCATTAAAACTGACATGTGGACCAATGGAATCAAACTGAAGACCTGGACATTAATCCACACATGTATGAACATACAATTTTTGACAAAGAAACCAAAACTGTACAATGGAAAAAAGAAAGCATCTTCAACAAATGGTGCTGGCATAACTGGATATCAACATGTAGAAGATTGCAATAGATCCATATCTGTCACTGTGTACAAAACTCAAGTCCAAGTAGATCAAAGACCTCAACATAAATCCAGTTACTCTGAACTTGATAGAAGAGAAAGTAGGAAGTAGTCTTGAACTCACTGGCACCGGAGATCACTTCCTAAATATAACACTAGTAGCACAGACACTGAGAGCAACAATTAATCAATGGGACCTCCTGAAAATGAGAAGCTTTTGTAGGGCAAAGGACATGGTCAATAAGACAAAACGACAGCCTATAGAATGGGAAAAGATCTTCACCAACTCCAAATCTGACAGAGGGCTGATCTCCAGAATATATAAAGAACTCAAGAAACTAGACATCAAAATACCTAACAATCCAATTAAAAAATGGGCTACAAAGCCAAACAGAGAATTCCCAACAGAAGAAGCTCAAATGGCTGAAAGACATTGTGGTGGTATTGTGTTCCCCAAAATATTGTGCATGCTAATAAACTTATCTGGGGTCAGAGACAGAACAGCCACAATGTTAAACATGAGGATAGGCAGTGGTAGCACACGCCTTTAATCCTAGCATTCCAGAGGCAGAAATCCATGTGTTCAAGGATACAGCCAAGCATGGTGACTCACGCCTTTAATCCCAGAAAGTGAGCCTTTAATCTCAGGGAGTGGTGGTAGAAAGCAGAAAGGTATATAAGGCGTGAGGACCAGAAACTAGAGGCATTTGGCCTGGTTAAGCATTCAGGCTTTTGAGCAGCAATTCAGCTGAGACCCATTCAGAGATAAGGACTCAGAGGCCTCCAGTCTGAGGAAGCAAGACCAGCTGAGGATCCAGCGAGGTGAGGTAGCTGTGGCTTGTTCTGGCTCTCTGATCTTCCAGTGTTCACCCCAATAACTGGCCTCAGGTTTGATTTTATTAATAAGACTCTTTAAGATTCCTGCTACAAGACATTTAAGAAATTGCTCAACATCCTTAGTCATAAGGGAAATGCAAATCAAAACAACTCTGAGATACCATCTTACACCTGTCAGAATGGCTATGATCAAAAACACTGAAGACAGCTTATGCTGGAGAGGATGTGGAGCAAGGGGAACCCTCCTCCACTGCTGGTGGGAATGCAAACTTGTAGAGCCACCTTGAAAATCAGTATGGCGGTTTATCAGAAAATTGGGAATCAATCTTCCTCAAGACCCAGCTACACTACTCTTGGGCATATACCCAAGGAGTGCTCAATCATACCACAAGGACACATGCTCAACTATGTTCATATCAGCACTATTCATAATAGCCAGAACCTAGAAACAACCTAGATGCTTTCAACTGAAGAATGGATAAAGAAAATGTGGTACATATACACAATGGAGTACTCAGCAGAGAAAAACAATGACATCATGAGGTTTGCAGGCAAATGTATAGAACTAGAAAAAATCATCCTGAGTGAGGTAACCCAGACTCAGAAGGACAAACATGATATGTATTCACTCATAAGTGGATACTAGATGTAAAGCAAAGGACAATCAGATTGCAACCCACAGCTCCAGGGAGGCTAGCTAGTAAGGAGGGCCCTAGGAAGGGCACATGGATTGCCCATCGATGGAGAAATGGATGAGACCTATATGAGCAAACTGGGAGTGAAGGGGTTATGGAGGGCAAGGGATGGGGGAATGAGAGCTTAGGGGAGCGGGAGGTCCCAGCTGGAAGGGGAACAGAGTGGAAGAACAAGGAAAGAGATACCATGATAAATGAAGACCCCATGGGAATAGGGAGAAGCAGAGTGCTAGGGAGGTTCCCAGGAATCCACAAAGATGACTCCACAATAGACTACTGGCAATGGTAGAGAGAAGGAGAGAGGAGAGAGAGAGGAGAGAGAGGGAGAGGAGAGAGAGAGGGAGGGAGGGGAGAGAGAGAGGGGAGAGAGAGGAAGGAGAGAGAGGGGGGGGAGGGATCATATGAGCAAGCGATATTGAGACCATGATTGGAAAAAGTATAGAGACAACTAGCCAAATTAGTGGAAACACATGAACTCAATAGCTGAGGAGCCCCCATGGTACTGCACTAGGCCCTCTGGATAAGCGAGACAGTTGTTTAGCTCGAACTGTTTGTGAGGCCCCCAGGCAGTGGGATCAGGACCCGTCCCTAGTGCATGAGCCAGCTTTTTGGAGCCTAGTGCCTATGCTGGGACACTTTGTGTAGCCGTGGTGCAGGTAAGAGGGGCTTGGACCTACCTCAACTGAATGTACAAGGCTCTGCTGACTCCCCATGGGAGACCTTGCCTTGGAGGAGGTGGGAATGGGGGGTGGGTTGGGGGAGAAGGCTGTGGGGGGTGGGAGGAGGGAGGACAAGGGAATCTGTGGTTGATGTGTAAAATGAATAGAAAATCTCTTAATAAAAAAAATTCAAACTGCTAAAGTGAAGTTTTGGACTTGAAAATGTCATTTTGGACCAATGTATTTTGGAGACTATGCATCCCAAAGATCTGGAAAGTAGAAAAGAATGAACAGAGGAGCACAGCTAAGAAGATACAAGAAAGAGACAAGGTGAGAATATGGGTTGCGTGTGTGGCGTGTGTGTGGCAAGGAAGTGATGACTGAGTACTGGCAAACATATTCTTTTTTTTTTTTTTTTTTCCGAGACAGGGTTTCTCTGTGTAGCTTTGCGCCTTTCCTGGAACTCACTTGGTAGCCCAGGCTGGCCTCGAACTCACAAAGATCTGCCTGCCTCTGCCTCCTGAGTGCTGGGATTAAAGGCGTGGGCCACCAACGCCCAGCTGACAAACATATTCTTTTTCAAGAAAGAGTTCATGGAGGCTGCAATGTTACTTAGCCATTATATAATTCAGAGGTAAGAAGAACCTAAAGTGCCAGTGAGTCAAAAACAATGACCATCAGGAAGCAGTAAGCCCCACCTGCCATGCCGTAACTAGATACTATACAGATTTTTAAAGTTGCCAACAGTAATCTTTGCCCCTCTGGAGATGTAATTGTTCTCTACTTCCCACGTTTCCCACATTCATACCCTATGTATCTAACCCACATCCAAACATGCTTTTATCCCTGTCCATCACTTGGACTGCCCTCATCGCCACTGTCCACATGGTGAACATCTAATATGATTTTGTCTTTTAAATCTTGCTATGTAGACCACAGTGACCTCTCTCAGTTCCTAGTCTCCTGAGTGTTGGGATTATAGGTGTGCCACCACACCCAGCCATCTGTTATAATTTTCAACTCACAGTCAAACTAATATTTCCCTTGCGAGACTTTCCTTTACACATGACTTCAATAATTAATACTAGGTTTTTATATCAATTCCACTGTTTTTTAAGAAATGATTGTGTGTGTATGTTGTCTGCATGTATGTAAGTGCACCACCATGCCTGTGCAATGCCCACAGAGGCTGGGAGACGGCATCAGACTTCCTGGGTCTGGAGTTACAGACCATTATGATCTAGACCATGTGGGTGCTGGGAACCAAACTCCAGTCCTCTGTAAGAGCATCAAGTGCTCTTAACCACTAAGCCATCTTTCCAGCCCCAATCATATTATATTCTAGTTGAGATTAAATTTATACTTTTTATTATTTCAATTTTTCCAATATTAAACAGAATGAACACATAGAAGGGAGAAGAAATATAATTTCTAGTACATGTACCTGGAACACTCTTATCTCACTAAAGTTGACCTAATAATCAATTCTAGAGTCTATAAACAGTATAATTAGATGTTAGACCAGCATTTGTGAGATCTGCTTCTAAATGCCAGAACTCTAGACACCTGTGTTATTTCTGATGCAATTATAATCACCATATATGTTAAGATGTGATTTACCAAAGAAATGAGAAACTGACAATCTTCAACCTAACTCCTGATTACAGTTGAGATCTCTTTTAATAAACGGTAGAGGGTTTAAGAACAGGACTCATGACAGGGGCTGGAGAGATGTTTAGCAGCTAAGAAAGCTTACTGCTCTATGAGAGGACCAGGAGCTCAGATCCCAGCATCTGCACTGGGTAGTTCATGAATGCCCTTACCTCCAGCTCCCAGGGATCCAATACCCCCTCTGATTACTGTGGGTGCCCACATTCACATCCTCCCTCTCTCTCTCCCTCTCTCTCTCTCCCTCTCTCTCTCTCTCTCTCTCTCACACACACACACACACACACACACACACACACCACACACTTATAAAACAGCACCCATGAACAGAACAACTATCCATGTACCGACACTGATATGAGGCTAGCACAGCGAAGCCAAATGAAATCCAGAAACTCAAGTCTGCTAAAGTCCATTTTGGGTCAATTTCACGTTTCTGACGTTATATTTTCTAGAAAGCGGAAAATTGGTTTTAGCTTTAAAATTTTAAGTTCAAGGGCTGGAGAGATGGCTCGGCTGTTAAGAGCACTTGCTGCTCTTGCGGAGGACATAGGGTTTATTTAGTTCCATGGGCATCAGGCATACATGTGATGCACAGACATACATGCAAGAAAAAGACTCATACACCAATGATGAAAAGAAACTTATTTTTAAAAGAATTTTAAGTTCAAGTACTAGTAGTAATTACAAGTATAAGCCGGGCGGTGGTGGCGCACGCCTTTAATCCCAGCACTCAGGAGGCAGAGCCAGGCGGATCTTTGTGAGTACGAGGCCAGCCTGGGCTACAGAGTGAGCTCCAGGAAAGGCGCAAAGCTACACAGAGAAACCCTGTCTCGAAAAACCAAACAAAAAAAAAAAAAAAAAAAAAAAAAAAAAAACAAGTATAATAGCAGAAAGGCAACCATGAAGAAAAAAATAGAATGCAAATAGCTCAGAAACCCAGGTATAAGAAAAAAGTCTAAAAGTAAAATTGTGGGGGTATTGTGTTCCCGGATTTAATGTGTATGCTACCAAACTTATCTGGGGTCAGAGAACAGGACAGCCACAATATTAAACATAGAGGTTAGGCAGTGGTAGCATACGCCTTTAATCCTAGCATTCCAGAGACAGAAATCCCTCTAGATCTCTGTGAGTTCAAGGCCACGTTGGAAACGGCCAGGCACAGTGATACACACCTTTAATCCCAGAAAGTCAGCCTTTAATCCCAGGGCGTGGTAGTAGAAAGCAGAAACATATATAAGGCGTGAGGACCAGAAACTAGAAGCATTTGGCCTGGAGAAGCATGTGGCTGGTTAAGCTTTCAGGCTTCTAGCAGCAGTTCAGCTGAGACCCATTCTGGATGAGGGCTCGGGGCATCCAGTCTGAGGAAACAAGACCAGCTGAGGATCCGGTGAGGTGAGATAGCTGTGGCTTATTCTGTTTCTCTGACCTTCCAGTGTTCACCCCAATAACTGGCCTCAGGTTTGATTTTATTAATAAGAACTTTTAAGACTCCTGCTACAAGAAAACAATAATAAGACTCTGATAGCTTTAATCTTATCTTTATTTCTTATGTTTTACTTTGTTTGAGACAGGGTCTCTCTACATAGCCCTGGCTGTCCTGGAACTCTCTCTGTAGACCAGGCTGGCCTCAAACTCAACAGATCCACCTGCCTCTGCCTCCCAAGTGCTGACAGTAATGGCATGCAACACCACTCCCAGATGACCTTATCTTTACATGGAGTTTACAAGACTGGCAGGGAGAACACATAAATGATTTTTTTTAATGTTCTGTATCATCTCTAAAGAAAAATTAGCTTTTTTTTTTAAACTGGGACTCTCATTACGTAGGCTGTCCTGGAACTCACCATCATCACCACCATCTCACAGCAGCTCAGTTTACAGACTTGAGCCATCATGCCTGGCTCAAGATTTCACTTTAGACAGCCTCCCTCATTTAAAAAAAAAAAATCATTAAGATCTTGTTCTAGAAGCAAATGCTCTTCACTGGAACTCCAACAGGAGCCTCCGGAGCTGAAGACTGAAGGAACTGCTCACTCATGTGCATTCTGTGCTAAAACTAGTTTCTAGGCATGCAGCTGCTCTCTACCTGTTTATAAGGATTTGGGGTTGTTGGGTTTTTTTTTTCCTTTTCTTTTTTTCTTTAAACAAAAACAAAGCCTAGCTTCATCATTCATTCAGCATATTTCTTCGGTCACACAAGAACTTTCTGTATTCCAGGTTTCAAGGTCTGGGAAATAGGGCTACATCGCTGGAGAAAACAGTGGCAATTTGTTCTAAATACAAAATAGCTTATTTTCTTTTGGCAACCTTCCAGGGTTTCGGTGGAGGGAAAGGATAGTGCTCTCTGGAGGGATCAGGCTCTGGACCTGGACTACTGTCAAAACTTAGCTGGGGAAGGGGGGTGGAGATTTTTTTTTTTAAATTATCTTTCACATCAGTTTGGAAACAGATTAAAGTCTTCTGCCTTATTAACAGTTTTCTATTCTTCAGTCTTTTGTGGGTGTTCATCCCTTTTCTGGCAGCCCCCATTGGCTGATTTAATGGTACCAAGGGGCTGAGAAGTATTACTGTCCAGAGGAAAAAGCATTCTCTCACAGGGGCTGGGAAGCAGTCTGCAGTCACAACAGTAGCTACTTGTTATTTTTCCATTTGAAACACAGTGATGCCAATAGGGTCGCACCCTGCCAGCGACCACGGGGTAAAGTACATTCTGAAACCAAAACAAACTTCCTACGTGCTGGCAGATCAGACGGCAGACAGAGCGATAAGCTGCGGCGAGACACCGCCTTATTTTCTTACACAAGACACATACAAGAATGAAGTCTCATCTACACAGGTTTGCATCTAACTCTCACACTACCACTCCAGTCCAGAGCCAGGCACAACTGTTCTATTGTAATCAAACGACCGTTCAGGATGACAGAGAAATGAAGTTCTGTTACAGAACTCAGTAAAAGAGTGACCGTACACACACGGACAACCTGGAAGACTGCTTTATACCTGAACTATTCAGAAGCTAGAAATGGCAACAGAAGCCTGTGTCCTTTAAAATGGCCCCACTTCTCAGATGTGTCAGTGTAACAGCTCATTTTGACGGGGTGTATAAATGTAGGAGGAAAGACAAGATTTATTAAATGAACAAGAGCAAGTCTAAGAATTAATGCATCCCGAAAACGTGGATGTTTAGTTTGCCCTGTTAAAGAGAAACCTGAGATGGAGAGCTGAGTGGTTAACAATGGGAACTGTGCTCACTCCTAGCAGATGGCAAATGGTTTGACATTGCTGGACACCCGCCAGTTCAGTCAAGCTAGCTAGGGATTATTTTTAAAGTCCCATTTTATCGTAATTTTCCCCAAATCAAAATGTTGTGGTTTTGTTTGGGGAAGAAGAGGGGTGATGAAATTTGGGGCAGGAAAAGGACAACACAGAACAAATGTTGGCCAATGTGTTTTGCTTCACAAACTTAACTGGCCATTTAGAACCTCTGGGAAAATAAAATTCACAGAATGTAAGATATGCCACAGCCTTGGTAATGGCATAGAACTGATATTTTGATATATTGTCTTATTTCTAAATTACTTAACTGAGTTTTGTCTTTCGTGACCCTGTTTTGTGTGTGTGTGTGTGTGTGTGTGTGTGTGTGTGTGTGTCCTGACCACAAAGAGCCCAAATGAAAAGCAGTTTCTAAATTTCTTTTGGAGTTAGCCTAGCAGAGCAGAGCCTGGTGCCAATCTGGAGCACCTCTTTGGTTAAGTTTTCCAGTGTTGCATTAGGGACGGACCAAAAAACCCTTCTAAATCAAGTAGAATGGAATGTGCCTTAAGAAGAGTATTTTTAAAAACTGCTATTTCTAAAAAAGATTTATTTATTCATTCATTCATTCACTCATTCATTCATTCAATACGTATACAGTGTTCTGCCTGCATGTTTGCCTACAGGCCAGAAGAGGGCACCAGATCTCATTACAGATAGTTGTGAGCTACCATGTGAGTGCTGGGAATTGAACTCACAACCTCTGGAAGAGCAGCCAGTGCCCTTAACCACTGAGCCATCTCTCCAGCCCTAAAAACTGTATTTTTAAGAACTGTATTTTTAAAAGCTTTTTCTGAAAAGAGGAAGGTGTTCACTGAACTAACGATTCCCTAAAAGATTCAAGTCAAAGAAGCTGGTTTAAAGCATTCCGTCGTAACCCTGCATTCTGACTTGCTTCTATTTTTCATATGTCTGAATCTTAGTTTGACTCTTCTGGAAAAGCTCAGGGAACATAAGAATCAGAGAGGGAGGGGACTCTAGTATTAATCTTGTGTTACTCCATTCTTAGCTTAATGCTGTTAATTTTCCACATACAGTTTCCTTTATGAGTAATATTTTCCTTGGTTTTATTTACTTTTAGTTGACAAATAATAATTGTACACTTTGTTTACATCAATAGTTCTGGAGAACAACTTAGAAAAATTCATGTTATTCCACGGATCTGAGAAAAAAGGAAAAGCCAAGTGGAAGGAAAGTTGCTCCACTTTCCCGTTACCAGTGAAACGCTCACTTCAGCAGAGCAGAGGAGACGGTAACCTGGTCTACACACACCACAACAAGAAAGAAAAACTACTGTTCCAACGAAAAAAGCCAACAGGCTTTGGAGATTATGTTTGTCAAGCCTGTCTGTATTTCCTTTCAAATAATGCAGGATCAAAGTCCTGAGACAGCATTCGGGGTCACCAACAGCTCTTATTTTCAAAAGATACCTACAGGATCCTTTGAAATGGTAAAAGATAATACTCAATATTTATTCAATTTTTCTTAAAAAAACACCAGAACTTAACATTGCAAGCTAAGAAAACTGCGCTCCCTCCTCCTATGACTCAACACACAGCAATAAAAAATGCTTTCAAGAGACTTGTAGGAGCACAGCATCTAACTGCTCTAGGAAGAGCCTTCTCCTTTACAGGTCACTTGGCTCTACCTGACCTGCATTATGTTTGACAGTAAAGGTGGACTTTCTAATTGAAAAAGAAACTTACTTGGAAGTGACTGAATTTTTTTTTTTTTTT
>CABHPH010118799.1:0-30929 GCA_902168325.1 Peromyscus nudipes | reverse complement strand
CCTCTCATTCTCATCTCACTTTCAATCTCCCCCTCGCTGTTTCTCCTGTCTTCCCCTGTCTCTACTTATTGCCCCACAAACCCCTCTTCTCTCTCTCCTCTCTATATTCCTTTCTGTCCCCCCATCTACTTCTTTTGCTTTTTAAATTTATTTTATTTTACAATATAATTCAACTTTACATATCAGCCATAGATTCCCCCATTCTTCCCCTCCCACCCCACCCCCCGCCCCCGGCCCACCCCCCATTTCCATCTCCTCCAGGGCAAGGACTCCCCCGAGGGTTGAGATCAACCTGGTGGACTCAGCCCAGGCAGGTCTAGTCCCCTCCTCCCAGGCTGAGCCAAGTGTCTCTGCTAAGCCCCAGGTTTCAAACAGCCAATTCATGCCCTGAGCACAGGACCTGGTCCAACTGCCTGGATGCCTCCCAAACAGATCAAGCCAATCAACTAAAAAATGTTAGATTATTAAGTCTACCTTTAAACTTAAAAGGATGTACTTGTCTCAAATATTTTATGTTAGTATGGATTTTTGTTTCATAATAAAAATTTAAGGTTATTTTTCCTTAAATACTGTGTACATGTTTCTACCCTTGTGTAAAATATTAAAACTAGGCAGCACATTTGAAATGTAGCATAAATTCTAGACCTTGAAAGGTACTATTATAAACTGCTCAGGAAAACTAAAATGTAGGTTAATAGTTAGTCACCTCTTACACTCAAACTTGTATTCATGTTAGGTATGTTTTCAAGGTTAAACAGAGATGTATTTTACATAGATAGTTTGTCTATAAACACATGAGAGATCTACAGAATATGACATTTAAGATATTTTAATAAAAGAAGGCTTTTCAGGACAGTGAGATACGCTTGCTCATGAAAGTATCAATCTACTACCGAGAAGCTGATGGCCAACAATGACCCTCCAAATGGAGGCTGCTTTCAATGTGACAGGGGTAGCCACTGGGAAAGAAATTCCTTTTGTCTCGACTGTGAACAGTATGATCTCCAAATTAGACATAAAGTTCACAAAGGAAATCTACTGCTGAACTTTGTCAAGACAAAGTAGTACAGTCCTGCAAAATTTCTGCCTCACAGAAAAGTCTTTCATATATTCTGGGCCTATAAGCTAAAGACAAATTCTTTAATGTTTCAGAGGAAACTTGAATAACTGTCCAAGCAGTCAGCTGACTATTATATCTATAGTTGTGGAAGTTGCTTGTTCTGCCCTTTCCATTTACTGAGGTAATATTCTAACCTTCTCAGGTCTCTATATGGTTTGAAGACTGGAGAAGTATAAAAATGTTAAGATGTTTAAGTAAGAAAACGTTTTAGGTTCCAAAAAGAGATTTCTAGGTTGGTAATATAAGCTATTATAGAAAATGATTTAGGTATAAAATTTTAGACTCACCAAGGTAGGATTGATAATAGACTACTTTCTCTAAAGTTGTCAAATACAGAACAACTAGATATTGTGTGTGTAATACCTCCTGGATATTGTTCTCATTATTTAGTTTTCCTATGTTAGAGTTAAAACATTTAAGTTTTATTAGAGAAAAAAGTGGAAAATTGTGGCAAAATATTTTGTGTATTACAAAGAACTGCACATTATGATTGGTTTAATGAGGAGCTGAATAGTCAATAGCTAGGCAGGAAAGAATAGGTGAGACAGCCAGGCAGGGATAGGAACAGGGATAAAGAACCTAAGAGACAGGACATTTCCCAGCAAAATATGGAGGTAGTCAAATGGGCAGAATGGAAGAGAGGTAAAGAGCTGCCACATGGTAGAATGTAGATTATTAGAAATGGGTTTATTTAATTCATAAGAGATATTTGGGAAAAAGCTTAAGTTAAGGTCAGGCTTTCAAAATTAATAAGAAATCTCTGTGACGTAATTTCGGAGCTGGAGAACAAAGAAAGTACTGATACAGGCATGCCAACATGATATGCAACTAACTAATCTTCCCACATATAGCAGAAAATCTACAGACAAATAATGTATACCAACACTCAAAGGATGAAATTCTATTGGACAATAACATTGATAGGACTTTCAATTCCAAATGGTCAATGTTAAAAATGACTATATATAGTCACCACATTCTGTACACAGTGTGGGTGAGTTATGTATACATTTATATATGTATGATAAAATAATTTTAATAAGAAATGGTATTTATTTTGTTGTGTACTAGAGCAGACATTGTATTAATAGAGGAAGTAGAAAGAAATATGAAATAATCTAAATGCAATACTCATGTATGAAATTATAAATTATGTCAAGAAACTATACATATGCATACATTCATATATAAATATGCATAAACAAACTAATACATATACACATATATAAACTTATGAAAATAGTGTATTTAGAGAGATATTTTAAATAATTAACACCCTTTTACTATGAAGATACATCAGAGATTTTTCTTCTGATACCTCAGCCACAAAGCTAGGCTCACAGACAACCAACAGGGAGGAGCTAGCCACCAATGTCATGTACAAACACATGCACTAAACTGATACATTTTCAACTGCAAATAACATAGGAGTTTAGGATTTGTCTCATGAGTTCAAATAAAAACACAGATGATCAGTATAGAAACAACTGGACAGTAAGAATTCTAGAAGGGTGACAGTGTGTTTAAAAATATACACATACCAATGACACTGCTGTTCTATTGTAATCCACACTTACATCATACAAAAACAATGCTGAGGAGTTTCCTGTATATAAAAACCTCAGAAATCCATGAAATTACATTCTATCATTGCTTTCAGTGTCTAGTATAAACTACAGTTTTTTTCCTGTCTCTGCCTTCAGTTTTGTTGTTTCAGGTGCAGCTCACATTTAGCTCGGAAGGAGAAATGAATCAGCAGCTCTGAAGGAAAACTCCAAGAGTGCAATCAGATTTGATTTCCATTGGTGGAATTTAGATCATTCTCTGTATTGATTCCCATTCCTGACACACATTGAATGCACACACCTCACGATCAGAGGCAAGGAGAACTAATAAAATTGTGAGCAGAGCCCTTTCATACCAGTCAGGCTCTTCCTGTCTTCCAGGTCTCAGTTACTCACAGGTATAACCAAAACACAACTGCAATTTGGCCCCGTCAAAGAAAACTGTTCCTGACAAGTACAGGAGACAGAGTCCATGGAAATTATCAAAGCTATAGATTGTTTTTGTCTCATGAGATCACCAACAATACAAATGTTCAGTAAGGTAGATTCAGATAGAAAAATTGTTTAGACAGATTACAGTGTGTTTAAAAATATACACATACCATTGTCTCTGCTCTTCTTTTGTAATCCACACATACATCAATCAAGAAAAATGCAGAGGAATCTCCTGTATATAAAACCCCAGAATTTGGTAAAATTATGTTCTATCATTGTTATCATTGTTGCCCTTAAAAAGGATATCCTTTTAATAATTTTGGCACTATTAGGATGTTAGAAACTGTCCCTTAAGACTTTGATAGACCTATTATGTCCACTTATACTCATCCTGCTTTATTAAGGTGAAAATGCAGTGACAGGGCTGCAAAACAACAAGGGAAACTGAATGATTTTACAAGCTCCTTCAAATGTCATAATGCAACATTTATCCCTTCATAGGGTATTATTGGTTTGGGACACAAAGTCATGCCTGAAGTTTTCACTCTAATTTTTTTCAGAAATGCAGACATGTATCACTGACAGGAACACAAGCTCTGCCCAATATAATAACCTATTATATTCCACATGGCCAGGCAGATAGTAGACCCAGAAGGAGAATCTTCTTCTGCAACTTCTCTGAAAGCACATAATTTCTTCCTGTCTTCTAAATATTTATGCTTATTTATTTATTTATACCCACAGGCAACATTGGCTGTGATTGTCAGAAAAAAAGTGCATCATTTACATCACTATTACACAACACCACAACTGCTCAAATGACAAAGAACTTATAATGTTTTGTCCCAGGGCACCTGATCAATCCAGAACATGCACAATTATTCTTAGAATGACAAAATCTTGCATGCAATGCTCAGACACAGTTCATATTAAAAGGAAAAGGATGTCTTCTGTGAAGAGAGTGTCTTGTAAGAAAGAAAAGAACAAATATTAGAAAATTTGAGTGCCAACAAAATATTACACAAAAGCAAGGGAACAACCATAAATGGTTAGCACAATAAAATCACAAATTGTAATGCCAGCATAGTTTGGAAACTCTCTCATTCCCACTCTTAGCAGAAAACTCATGGATGAATATTGGATGCTAAGACAGAACAAATCAATTTAGACTGTACAATGACATTGATAGGCCTTTCAACTCAAAAGGTCAATGCGAAAATGGTTACAACTATACACCACATTCTGTACAGTGTGAGTTAGTTATGTATATTTTGATATATGCACAATTTGGTATAATAATTTTAATAAATAGTGGTATTTATTTTGACAATTTGTAGTGCAGATACTAAATTGAAGGATGGAGCAAAAAGATGTGTGAAATAATATAAATACTGTACTCATGTCTGAAATTCTAAACTATGTCAAGAAATTGTACACATGTATATGTATCTCTGTATATGTATATATATATATATATACATAAGCAAACCACACATATAAACATACATAAACTTATATAAATATTTTAAAGTAATTGAAATGCATCATAGAATATGTGGAGAGATATTGTGAAAACTTAATCCCTTATACTATGAAGGGTTGTCAGAATTTTCTCACTCATGTGGCCCTAATGTATTATTTGTTTTACTTCATGGCCAAAGACATGGCTTTAGGGGCACACTGGAGCTTCACAGACCATTTCAAAAATATCCCTACATCTCCAAATATCACAGAAAGTAGCTATTTTTGAAGTCCCTACACAGTTATGTCATCATAGAACAGAAATATATCTCACTGCTATTTAGAACTATCACTGGGATTGACTACATGTGATAGAACTGAAGGTTAATCTGCATGTTAGTGGATTAAAAGGAGGAGAAACAAAATTTCCCTTTCTCATGAGCTACATACAATGATGGACAGAAGAGTGAGCAATTTTTAAATGTATTTTTGTCATAATGGCCAAATAATCAGGGGAGAAGTCTAGTAATTAAGAGTAATATGATTAAGATCATGAAATGGAAGGAATACCCCACACTCCATTTAATGGCCAGGAATCTGAGACCAGAATGATGAAAGACTTACACAAAAACAATGTCTTTCCTTCTGCCAGAACCATATAGAAATAAACTGAGTCCTAGTGACATTGATATACTCATATATCTGTGCATCACTTGGCCCTCATCAGAGATGTTACTTCAGGCAATAGTAGGGAAAAAACACAATGCTGTGCATGGAAGTTCTTTCTATAGAGCCTGAGAGGCTTTAAGGTACTCTGGTCTGATGATTCATGTCTTCTTCAAAACAATACCTGGGATCCCCATATATTTGTATTGAAGAGATGCAAAAAGATGCAAAGAGAATCAGAGGTGGTTGATGTTTGCAATGTAACAATATTTTCCAGTCTCAACTTTACTATGGGACATAGGAATTCAGAGTCTGTGGGTGGAGACACAAGATAAGATCTGTATTTGTTCAAAGCATACAAAAAATACCAAATGTAAACAAATCTGATATGTTTATTCTTTTAAAGACAAGTATTGAATACTTCTCTGCCATCATCAGCACATAATTGATTTCCCAAAAAGCTCCTACCCTGTCTGATGTCATGGATAGGAATGGGCCAACAAGTAGGAAAAAAAGCAATTAGAAGAGATTCTGTTTGCCAGAACACAGTGATAATGCAAACCAAAAATGTAAGCTGAGCCTGTGATAAACTGTATGACAACAGGGTGATACCAATCAAGTTTCCTGTGCCACGCTTTATTGTCCATACTTCATTTTGTTGCGTGTCAGGTAGGGAAGTGTCTACATATATTACTGATCAAAATTTTCAGGGATTCTAAGGATCAAGACTGAAACAACAGTGCCATAGCCATCCCCACAGTAAATCTCCCAGGGTAGAGGAAAGAGCTGGATTCTGCTTATCTCTGCCAGATACTAAAGCCTAAAGAGAATTATCTTCCTTTTCTATAGAGCAGCACTTCAAAACTGACATAGGGATGCCATGTACTTAAGGGAAGCAGTAGCTTCAGAAGAAGGAATGAGCAGGAACCCACTAGTCTCTGGCAGATACTAAAGCCTGAAGTGAATTCAAACTGAGACCGGGAAGCCACATCTTTAAAGAGAAGCAGCAGCCACGACAACAAGAATCTGTTTGCTGCACATTTGACAGGATCTGGTGAGTCTGCCTGTCTCTGCCTCATGAGTGCTGGAAATAAAGGCATTTACCACCACCACCTGACTTTTTTTATGTAGTTGAATAATATATAATACAATATAATAAAATATATCATTATTTATACTTATTAGAATTCTCTACAAAAAGCTGCTAGGTAGAAAAAATGTTGCTTTCAAGCCATTTGCTGTTGGACCTTTGTCATCGGGTAACATTGCCCTAGTCCTCACTCTTCTGCCTTGAAGCTTTGGGTGACTGGTGCCAATCACTGATCCACACTTGATCTTGGGGATGCCTGAGATTGCTGCCTTTGATCACATTTATTATTTTTTAATTTATTTTTTTTCTGTCTGGCACAGCCATGGCAAACAAGGCTTCCAATGTCATTAGCCCCACTTCTCCTCTAGAATATCTTCTGGAAACTCTTAAGCCTCTCAGCTTAATGCCTTACATAAAGACTTCTAAGCTTTTCTGCCTTTGCACTAAAACATGGTCTAAGTATTCCTTAGAAAACAATAAAAGAAGTCCACCTAATGGCTAGCTAGAGCCCAGTATTTTATCGGTATTATCGGTATTCTGCCAGTGTATGGGCAAATAGAAAGAGTTACCTTGCATCCAAGCCTTTTTCTATCTCAGCTCTAAATCTTCTCTCCTTGATTTCTATTCCCCAGTCCACATGCTCCTTGCTATGCAACCAGAACCGGAGGCCTCTCTTACTACTGCTCTGGACACTGCTAATGAACCTCTGCCTATCCGACCTCCCACTCCTGCTCCTTGGGCATCTCCCCCTTTGGCTCCTCTGCTAACATCTTCCTCCTCTCTTTATTGAATTCATAAGAGTTAGTTGGGAAAAAGCTTAAGTTAAAGTCAGGCTTTCAAAATTAATAAGATGTCTCTGTGACATAATTTGGGAGCTGGAGAGCAAAGAAAGTACTGCTCCAGGCACGCCAACACAGATATGCAACTAACTAAACTTCCCACATATAGCAGAAGATCTACAGACAGATGATGGATGCCAACACACAAAGGATGACATTCTGTTGGACAATAACTTTGAAAGCCTTTCAATTCCTAATAGTCAGTGCTATAAAATCCTACATATAATTACCACATTCTGTACACAGTGTCAGTTAGTTATGTATACATTTATATACGTATGATAAAATAATTTTATAAGAAATAGTATTTGTTTTGATATTTACTAGAGCAGACATTGTATTAAAAGAGGAAGCAGAAAGAAATATGAAATAATCTAAATACAGTATTCATGTATGAAATTTTAAACTATGTCAAGAAAGTATACATATGCATACATTCATACATATATATATATGCATAAACAAACACATACACACATATATAAACTCATGTAAATATTTGAAAATATTTGAATTGTACCATAGTGTATTTGGAGAGATATTGTAAAAAATTAACACCCTTATACTATGAAGGGATATCAGAGATTTTTATTCTGATACCTCAGCCATGAAGCTAGGCTCACAGACAACCAACAGGGAGGAGCTAGCCACCAATGTCATGTACCAACACATGCACTAAGCTGAGCCATTTTCAATTACAACTAACATAGGAGTTTAGGATTTGTCTAATGAGATCAAACAAAAATATAAATGTTCAGTAAAGATAGAACTGGACAGAAAAAAGTTCTAGATGGGTTACAGTGTGTTTAAAAATATACACATACTAGTGACACATCTGTTCTATTGTAATCCACACTTACATCATACAAGAACAATGCTGAGGAGACTCCTGTATATAAAACCTCAGAATTCAATGAAATTATATTCTATCATTGTTGCTCTTAAAAAAATAAGCTCCTTTTCAAAATGTTTACACTATTATGATGTTAGAAATAGTCCCTTAAGCCATTAATAGAGCTATTATTTCTACTTATAATCTTCCATCTTTATTAAGGTCAAGGCTGCAGCAAACAGGGCTACCAAATTTCAAGGTAAACAATGATTTTACCAGCTCCTTCAAATGTCATTATTTACCAACATTTACTCTTTCAGAGGGTAATGTTTCTTTTGTACTCAAAGAGATGTCTGAATTTTTCACTTATTTGCAGTAATGCAGGCATACATCACTGACAGGAATACAAATTTGCCCCATATAATAGCCTAGCTCACTATAGAAGGCCATGGAGATACTAGACCCAAAAAGACAGACTCCACCTACAAATTCTCTAAAGGCATATAATTTCTAACAGCCGTCTAATGACTTATTATCATACACACATTCAACATTAGTTGCAAGTGTCAGAAAAAAGCGTCATTTCACAGCACAATTGCACAATTACACAACAATGCTAATGGCACAGGACTTACATTGTTTCCCCCAGGCCAAGTGATAAATCTGAACAACTTATAGTTATTGTTAGACTAAGAAAATATGGCATGCAATGATCAGGCACAGTTCATTTCAAAAGGAAAAGGATGTCTGCTGTGAACACAGTGTCTTCTAAGAAAGAAAGGGATTTAAATGCACAAAGATTAGAAAAATTGAATGCCACAAAAAACTAAACAAAAGCAAAAGTACAATAAAAAAAAGTTAGCACAATGAAATCACAAATTGTCATGTCAACTCAGATGGGAAAATCTCTCAAATTCCCATATTACCAGAAAATCCACAGACAAATATTAGATGTTATGATACAAAAGATACATTTATACTGTACAATAACATTGATAGGCCTTCAATTCCAAAAGGTCAACATTAAAAATGGTTGCCATTAATCACCACATTCTGTACACACTGTGAGTTATTTATACATTTGTATATGCACAAACAAGTAAAATAATTTTAGTAAGTTGTGGTACTTATTTTATGTTTCGCAGTACAGATATTATATTGAAGGAGGAACCAAAAAGAAGTTTGAAATAATCTAAATGCAGTACTCATGTATGAAATTCTAAACTATGTTAAGAAAGTGTACACATGCATATTTTTCTGTGTGTATGCATACATATACATATATATGTATAAGTAAACTCATATGTGTGCACATACATAAACTTATATAAGTATTTGAAAGTAATTGAAATGCCTCATAGAATATTTGGAGATATATTGTGAAAACAGAACACCTTACACTATGAAGGGGTGTCAGAGTTTTCTCACTTAGGTATCAGTAATGTGTTTTTTGTTTTGCTTCTAGGCCAAAGGTAAACCTAGAGTGCCACAGTAGAGCTTCATAGACATTTCAAAAATATGCTTATACCACCCAATATGATGGAAAGAATTTATTTTTGAAGTTGCTATATACTTCTACCATTATAGAAGAGAAATTCATCTGCTGCTATTTAGAAGCTTCACTTTGACTGACTACATTTGATATGACAGAAGGTTAATCTTCATACTAGTTGTTTAAAATGAGCAGGAACAAAATTTCACACTCTCATGAGTTAGATGCCATAAAAATAACACAACAAGCAATCTTCAGATATATTTTTGTCATAGTGGCCAAATGATCAGTGGAGAAATGAAGAAAATATGAGAATTAGGATTAAGACCAGGAGTTGGAAGGAATACTCCACACCGCTTTAAAGGACATGAACCTGAGACTAGAATGATAACACATTTATACAAAAACAATTTCCTTCCTTCTGCCCAAGTCATGTGCAAATAAACTGAGTCCTAATAACATATTGATATACCTACATATCTGTGCATCACTTGACCCTCATCAGATATGTTACTACAGGCACTAGTTGGTAAAAAAAAAAAAAACACAACGATGTGCAGGGAAGATCTTTCTCTAGAGCCTGAGAGGCTTTGGGGTACCATGTTCTGATGTCTCATGTTTCCACCAAAACCTTACTTGAGATCAACATACATTTGTATTGAAAAGATGGCAGAAAGATCCCAACAGACTCAGAGGTGGTTGATGACTACAACACAACAACATTTTCCAGTCTCCAATTTACTATCAGCGGTAGGAATTCAGAGTCTGAGATGGGAGACACAAGAAGACATCTGCACTGGTTTAAAACATACAAAGAGAAATAATCAAGAAAAAGAAATCTGCTGTGTTTATTGTTTTCAAGGGAATTATTGAATACCTCTCTGCCATCATCAATAAATACTTGATTTCCAACTAAGCTCATACAAAGATAGCAGTGGGTTGACAGCTAAGAAAAAATCATATACAAGAGGTTCTATAAAGCAAAAAGCAGTGATAATGCAAACCAAGAATGCAAAGTTGATCCTTTGAGTACCAAAATGGCAACTGGATGATAACAAGTGAGTTTCCTGTGCTATGCTTGTCCATTGACAGCCTTGGCTGACAGGTAGGGTAGTGTCTGCAGATGTTACTGCTCAAGTTTTCAGTGACTCTAAGATTTATGAATAAAACAACACCATATTGATTCCCACAATATCTCACAGGGGAGAGAAAAGAGCAGAACTCACCTAGTCTTTGTCAGATACTAAAGCCTCAAGAGAGTTATCTTCCTAGAAGTTACTGCAACACTTCACACTGAGACAGGAATGTCACATCTTTAAGGAGAAGCCGTAGTATCAGAAGCAGGAGTCTATTTGCTGTGTATTTGACAGGAGCAGGTGACTCAGAACTGGAATTCTGGGAATCAAATAATCACTGACTTTGCTAATTTCCATGGTCTCAGTCTCCTGTGCATGTCAGGAGCAGTCTGCCTTGTCTGGACCAATGTGCAGTCAGGTTTTGGTTATACCCAGGCTCAACTGAGAGCTGGAATATAGCCAGAACCTGAGTGGTAATAACGTGCTCTGCTGACATTATTAGCTCTCCCTGTGGCTGATGGAATGAGTGTGCATTCCAAATCTGCTTGGAACCACATAAGAGAGAGATCTCAATTCCAACAATGGAAAGCAAATCCTGTGATAATCTTGGAGATCCCCTTCAGAGCTGCTGATTCACTTCTACCTCCCAATTAAATGTATGCTGCAGCAGAAACAACAAAATTGAAAGGAGATGACAGGAAAAAATGTAATTTATCATAGTTCCAGGATGCAATTATGAAAAGGGAAAACCATCCTGTGGCAACCAGGGGTGATCATATATCCAGCTCCTTGGGTCTATATCCTGCCTATCTACCTGAAAGTCTCCCTTTCTGCCTGCTGCTGCCTGATTTCTATTCTGGGCTGCCCATTGCAGCTTACTGGTAACATTTTCTAACATGCAATGTCAGATTCCCCAAATGCACTTATTCTTAGTGAATCCTCCAAAGGAGCATATGATCAGTGCATCTATGGTTCCTGTCAGGTATTGATTCTCAAATAATTCATCCATGCAGACAATATAGGATCTAAGTATAAGCCTGTGATTGCTGATATGAAGGCTGAAGCAGTGGCTTTAGAGAGGAGAGCACATTTTCTGCACAGCAAACAGGGATAGTTTACTCAGAGCAGTAGTGTGGGAAATCCCAACAAATCCCTGCCTATCCTAGGTTTCTAATGCCTCTGTCTCCTTCAGTTCTCTGGCAGTTTTCATTCTCTGGAGTTGTTTACAGCCAAGCTCGTGGACTTTAGCTAGGAACCTGGCTGGCAAAATCCTTGACTGCAAACCTTTTTATTAGATCTGACTGCCTCCTATTCAAATAGACATAGATTAGGAACAATAAGGAGACAGATGTCCAAGCAAAGAATGGAAAACAAATGACTGCAGTGTCCTTGGAGATCTCCATCAGAGCTGCTTACTCATTTGTCTCTCCCTCACTGTGTGTTGTAAGAAGCAGGGAAACCGATAGGGGAACACTGCATAAAATGTAATTACCCTGGCCTCTGCCTCCAACTAACAGTAGAAAACTGGCTGATATTGGCTGGTGGGGTGAGGGAGTTTCCAGCTGCTGTGGTCTAGATTCCAGCTATTTAGAAGAAAGCTTCCATTCTTGCCTAGACTTTTCTGATTGTGACTCTGACCTCTAAATGCATATGGCTGCTCTCTCTGTGATCTGCTTGTGTCCGTCTTTATGTGATTTTTTTGTGGTAGAAATATAATTATGATATACAATTAAATGTATTATTGTATAATTACAGTATAATATTATCATTTTCACGTAGTTGAATAATGATATGTAATATATTTATATCTAATAGAGTGCTCTACAAAAACCTGGTTGGATTGAAGAAAGAAATACTAATTTCAAGTATTTTTCCAAATAGACCCAACTAGAATATAGTTTCTCACAATGCCTTAAAATAAAGAAATAACTTGATTAAATATATTTTAAAAAAACAGAAATTTACATATATTTATATTCTCAGAAATTGTGTTTTCTATTGTAAGTTCCTCTTTGGGATTGCACGGTTTCATTGGCATGAGGCATTATTTTTTCTTTCTCTAGTTCAATTCATATTCTTGAAATATATTCTTTTTTTTTTGGTTTTTCGAGACAGGGTTTCTCTCTGTAGCTTTGCTACTTTCCTGGAACTCACTAGGTAGCCCAGGCTGGCCTCGAATTCACAGAGATCCACCTGGCTCTGCCTCCTGGGTGCTGGGTTTAAAAACATGCACCACTATTGCCCGGCTTGAAATATATTCTTAATATTTACATGAAAATATTTTTTTTTTGCAAAATGTAACATGCTACCCATTTTAGATTTCTGCTTTGGTTTCCAATATCACTATAACATCTGAATTTTATATTCTTTTTCTATATTTAATAAGACCTGAGTTCCTTTAAGGCCTCTATTTGTCTTTGGATAAGGACCTATCTACTGGAACATGATAGCCCCTCATGATAAACATGCCTAAAAAAATTCTAACAATCCTTCTCAATTAGTTGATTAAAACCAAGAGCCACTCTAGTAAGAGTTGGACTTAATTAGCCCTGCCTCTAGGAATAATGGCATTTTTTGAGGGCTGGATACAGTACAGGAATTCTGCATTTAGTTCCTGCTTGATGCTTACATCAAATACTGTCGGGTGCAGATGTTTACTAATACTAGCTGACTGGAGACTTGTGATGCAGATGTTTATTAACGCTACCTGATTTGAGATAGGTTTTCTCCTTGGATTGGAATTTGCCAGTCTAGCCTAGCTGGTCATGTATAATCAGAGAACTTCCTGTTACCACACTTCTCTTATGTCCTGGGATTGTGTAATATCAGTATGCCTGCTTGTGATTATGAGTATTCTAAAAATATATTCTAGGTTTACAAAATTTCTAATGATCATATTGGTGACTGAGACTTCTACCCTGCTGTGCACAATATAACCATAAAAACAAAAAAAGCACAATGAATATAATACAAGAACACACTGCTAAAAAAAATCTATAGATCATTGCGTTCCTCTTCCACCCTAGTTAAATATGGTTTACTGTGCTCCTCTAGTTTTAAATTCTGTTCACTAAATAGTGTATGTAAATGCTAGGAAATGGGCAAGTGCCTAGGCTATTCATCTACCAACCAGACACATACAATGTAATGAGAGCAGCAGAGAGGAAACTCCTCTATATTCCTTCTCAGACTCAGAATAATTTGGGTTTAGAATACAGAAATATATATGCACATATGAAGTATTATAAATATTTAAGTGAATTATTTATGTTCATCTATTTGTGTTCTTAAGGTACAAAGTGAATAATACATAAAGCAAAAGACAATCTTTACATATGGCTTAGTGTTATTAACTGTTATTTTTCTTTTCATTAATTGCAAGTAGTAGAAAGAAAATATGAGTGCTGAAATCATTCCGTTTATCAGTTGTTCTTTACTTCCTGAAAATAATTACAGTCACATTCTTCTTACTCTTTGAAATTGTGTGGTCGTGCTACCTCATGAAACAAATTGGGAGAAGTAGCATGAACTGGAAAGGGTTCTGCACACGATTTTTTGAGAAATGGTATTTGATATGAATGTTGGAGGAGTTAAGATCCAAATTATAGATGCAGCTATATTCTGAGTTCAAACTACATATTGGAATTTTATGCATATACTGAAAACATTGGTTCCTCAGTAAAACTTATCACAGCATCTTTCTCTGCACAGAAAATTTGCAGTGGATTCAGTTACAACTTCTAGGTCCCAACCACCTGCCTCCTTATATACAGTTCCAAATATGATATAGTCATCTGTATAATATCTTGACTGTAAATAATCATTATACATAATAAATTTACCATGTTGATATGCTTCTGAATGCACATGGCATAATCTAACTTTTGTTCCATATATTAAGGCAGATGTAGATCACATCCAAGCCTTTGGTATGAAACTAAGCATCACCTGGGCTGTTACAACATCCATGAAATGTGGTTGTTTTTGGGATTCTGGGGCTGAGAGTTCAGGATGAATTCACTGCTTAATAAGTGAAATATTTAGGAAATAAATACAGATATTTTAGACCAAATATATATATATATATATATATATACATAATATTTCCCAAATATTTCCATAAATTGATTTTAATTGTACAACTTGTCAAACAGATAGCAGGGAAAGAAACCTATGTCTCCTCTCAATATCAATAAAATGGGAGTGTGTTTTAAAAAGCCAAGAATTGAATGTGGAATATTCCTTCACACTGTCTGAATATATATCACTGTGATTTATTCAATTAAAAAACTGACTGGTTTATACTTAGGCAGGTTAAGGATAGGTAGGAGAACCAGACAAAGAGGTTTATGGGAAGAAGTGAGGAGTCCCAGAATTGTGTAGCTTCTAGGAGAGAAGGAGGTGAACTTGCAATACTGAGAAAAGGAATCAATCCACATTGCAGAGCAAAGATAAGTAGTATAGGTTAATTTAAAATGTATGTGTTCATTAGTAATAAGTCTGGGTTATTGGCTGACCATTTACAATTATTAGTAAGTATCTGTGTGGTTATTTTGGAAAGTCTGGTAGGAAACAATACTCAAACCAAAAATGATAGTCCTACATGAGGCTGGATATTCCAAGTAAGACCTAAAATAGCTTTAAAAAGATTGTAAGCACCCAAAAAGTGGAGAAACAATGGCTTCATGATTACTGGCTTTCCTCAGCTAAGCTATTGCTGGTTGAAAACAGATGAATGGCTCCTTTAAAAGCAAGTTTCTTTGTTTAGTGCTAGCTGGTAATAGCGGTATGGCTCTCTTTAGAAGAGCCCAAACACTTAAATAGGGTTTATATATTTATTTTTTATGTTTCATCATGTATTTTTCCCTTTTTATTTAATTTAACATATCAAACACACTTTCTCCTCCCTCTTTGATACAATACCCTACCCATTACTAGCTTCTAAACTACCATCCTTCCTCTTCCCTCTCCTTTCAGAAGGGGTAAGATTTTCCCTTGGGAATCACCAAAGCATGACATATCAAGCAAGGCAGCACAAAGCACCTCCCTCTGCACCAAGGCTGAACAAGGCATCCTACCATAGAGAACAGGTTCCAAAGAAGCAGCTCATACATTAGGGACAGGTCATGATCCCACTGCTAGGGGCCTCACAAAAGACAAAGCTACAAAACTGTCTCCCAGATGCACAGGGTCTAGGCCAGTCACATGCCTAGCTGTCCCTCCAGAATCCATGAGCTCCCACATACTCAGGTCATCTGTCTATTTGGTTTTCCCATTTTGATCTTGATAACCCCTGCTCATATAATGCCTACACCCTCTCCACTGGACTCTCAAGAGTTCAGCCCAGTGCTTTACTGTAGATCTCTGCATTTGCTTCCATCAAGTACAATATAGGTTCTATAAAGACAATTAGGATAGTCAGCAATCTGATTACTGGGGAAGGCCAGTTCAGGCACCTTCTCACTATTGCTAGCAGACTCAGCTGGAGTAATCCCTGCAACCCTGTCAATAAGACAAAATGGCAGCCTACAGGATGGGAAAAAAATCTTCACCAACTCCACATCTGACTTAAGACTGATATCAAAAATATATAAAGAATGCAAGAAAATAGACATCAAAATGCCAAATAATGCCATTAAAAATGGGGTACAAAGAACTCCCATCATATTGAATGGCCCAGATTCACATAAGAAAGTGCTAAAAAAAAAAAAAACCTTTAGCTATCAGGGAAATGCAAATCAAAAGATTTCTAACATACCATGTTATACCGGTCAGAATTGCTAAGATCAACAAAGCAAATAGCAGCTTATGTGGAAAATCATGTGAAATAAATGGATTTTATAAGCAGTGTGCAGTATGCACCTCAGTGTCAGCTTGGACCCAACAACTTCCCTGTGTTGCAGCAGTAATCATGACTACGTGATAGCTAAGCCATGAAGATAGAATCTCATGGAACCCAAGGGGACCCACTAAGAAAATGACTATACAGGGAAATATCTCACTTAGCCACCTGGAGCCCTGTGAAAATTTCAAGTGTCAGATTCTACAAAAAAACTGCATTTGGGGAATCTCACATGACATTTCAGAATATATTACCAGCAAAGTGCATTTGACAGCCCTGAAGCACAATCAGCCATCAGAGGCAGGAAGGGAGGCTTTCAGTAAGATAGAAAGCATATAGGGCCAAGTAGCTGAATAGATGATCATATCCTAGTTACCACGGGATGGTTTTCTGTTTAATAATTGCATTCAGTGCTTATTATAAATTACATTTTTTCCTCTCTCTGCCTTTAGTTTTGTTGTTTCAGCTGCAGCTCATATTTAGGTAGGATGGAGAAATGAATCAGCAGCTCTGAAGGAGATCTCCAAGAGTACAACCTTGACAGATTACAGTGTGTTTAAAAATATACACATATCATTGTCTCTGCTCTTCTTTTGCAATCACACATACATCAATCAAGAAAAAAGCTGAGGAATCTCCTGCATATAAAACCTCAGAATTTGGTAAAATTATGTTCTATAATTGTTGCTCTTAAAAAGAATATCGTTTTAACAATTTTTACACCATAAGGATATTACAAACTGTCCCTTGATTCCAATGGATTAGAATCCAGGCCCTCTCAAGGCTATCCTGTATTTTCTATCTGTTTCTCTCCCCTCTATCCTTCTAACTGATATTTCTTGCTGCTTCTACTCAAGCATACTCTGGGGAACTGTGGGGGTGGGTAATGGCCCCTCTTGAAGGAACCAATCCTGAGAGTGATCTCAATTCCACCAATGGAAAGGAAATCCTGTGGAACTCTTGGAGATCTCATTCAGAGCTGCTGATTCATTTCACCCTCCCAACTAAATGTGTGTTGGAGCTCAAACAAGGAAACTGAAAGTGGATGACAGGAAATGTTGGAATGAATCCTAGGCCCAGACTGTAATTCTCAAAAGAGAAAAGCATCCCATAGTAACAAGAGAATTGATCATATATTCAGCTACTTGGCCCTGTATCTGGGCTACCTACCTAAAAGCTTCCCTTTCCACCTGCTGATGGCTGATTGTGATTCTGGGCTGCCAATTGTAACTTTCAGGTAACAGTTTCCAATATGCTATTTCTGATTCCCCAAATGCATTTTTTTGGTGGAATCTACATTTGAAATTTTCACAGAATCCCAGGTGGCTAAGTGAGAATTGTTGCTGACATAGTCATTTTCTTAATGGGTTCTCTTAGGAAGCAGATGATCAATACATCCCTGGTTCCTGTCAGGTACTGATTCCCCAAAAAAATCATCCATGCAGACAATATAGGATCCAAGTCTAAGCCTGTGATTGCTGATATGAAGGCTGAAGCAGTGGCTTAGAGACAGGAGAGCATATTCCCTGCACAGCAAACAGGGACAGTTTACTCAGAGTAGTAGTGTGGGAAATCCCAACAAATCCCTGCCTATCCTAGGTTTTGATTGCCTCTGTCTCCTTCAGTTCTCTGGGACAATTTTCATTCTCTGGAGTTGTTTACAGCCAGGCTCCTGGCTAAATCCAGCTAAGAGCTGGACTTTATCCAGGAGCCTGGCTGACAAAATCCTTGACTGCAAACTTTTTTATTTGATCTGACTGCTTCCTATTCAAATAGACATAGATTAGGAACCAATAAGGAGACAGATGTCCAAACTAGGAATGGAAAGCAAATGACTGCAGTGTACTTGGAGATCTCCATCAGAGCTGCTGACTCATCAATCTCTCTCCCTCACTGTGTGTTGTAAAAGAAGCAGGGAATCTGAAAAAAGGAACAGAGGATAAAATGTAATTTACTTTACCCTGGGCTCTGCCACCATCTAACAGTAGAAAACTGTCTGATGTTGCCTGGTGGGCTGAGGGAGTTCCCACCGGCTCTGGTCGAGTATCTAGCTAGGTACAAGAAAGGCTCCATTCCTCTCTGGGCTTTTCTGATTGTAACTCTGGGCTGCCAAATGCATCTGACTACTGTCTCTCTTATCTGTGTGTTTGTAATTAATTAATTATTAATTGAAATAGTACAAATTCTTATTCTAATAGTGAAACGTTTTACTGAGGCTTGCCCAGTGATTGAGTAAACTCAAAAATTATTGTAAGCCACAGTCATCCTAGAGTCCCCCCTGCTATGTTGCTTCCCTGGTTCTGTGGGTTGCAGTCTGATTGTTCTTTGCTTTATATCTAGTATCCACTTATGAGTGATTACGTACCACGTTTGTCTCAGAGAAAAACAATGATAGCAATGCAGGCAAATGGA
The DNA here is from genome assembly GCA_902168325.1 of Peromyscus nudipes. Taxonomy (NCBI): domain Eukaryota; kingdom Metazoa; phylum Chordata; class Mammalia; order Rodentia; family Cricetidae; genus Peromyscus; species Peromyscus nudipes. The sequence continues at coordinate 12,099 of CABHPH010118799.1, read as the reverse complement.
TGGAACTAGAAAATATCATCCTGAGTGATGTATTTTTTTGTTTGTTTTGCTGTTGTTCTTTTTTTTTTTCAAAACAGGGTTTTTCCGCATAGCTTTGGTGCCTCTCCTGGATCACGCTCTGTAGTCCAGGTTTACCATGAAGTCACAGAGATCTGCCTGTCTCTGTCTCATGAATGATGGGAATAAAGGCATGCACCACCACCACCTGGCTTTTTTCATGTTTTTTCTATGTAGTTGAATAATATATAGTATAACACAATATAATATATCATTATTTATATTTATTAGAGTCTCTACAAAAAGCTGCTAGGAATAAAAAAAATGTTTCTATCAAGCCCACTTCCAAATAGAAACAATTTGAATAGAATATCTTACAGTGTTTTAGTAATAAATAATTAAATTAAGATAAAATTATTTAGGAAAAGAATATTATAAATATATTACCATATCATTCTGTTTGTCTGTTGGAAGTCCTTATATGTAATTACACAGTTACCTTCATGTTTTTGTTTCTCAAGTGCAATACATACTCATAAAATAACTTGTATATATTAATGCGTAAATATTTTGTTTTGAAATATCCCCTATATTCCTAATACTAAAATTTCCCTCCAATTTCCAATATGACTGTTAAATGTGAAATTTCTTTTTTTCTATTTTTGATAAAAAATGAGTTCCTTTAATGCAGTTTTGTGTGTATCTATATGGAACCATCTACTGAAAAACAAATAGACTTTCAAAGCAAGCATACCTGAATAAGAAAACCTAACTCTCCTCCTCTGTAATAACATTAAAATAAATATCCACATTAATAAGTGTTGGTTTTCATTAGTCCTTCCCTAGGCATATCATAATTTTTGAGGGCTTTATATACTACAATATTTATGTATTTATTTCCAGCTGTTTGAAATTCATGAGTGCAAATGTGCTTATATATTGATCAAATACTGTTTTGAGGCAGATTCTTTTTATTTTTATTTTATTTTTTATTTTATAATTTAATTTAATTTTACATATCAGCCACAGATTCCCTTGTTCTCCCCCTCTTGCCCCCGCCCCTGCCTTCCCGGCAGATTCTTTTTAAATCCACCTGATTTGAGATAGGTTTTCTCTTTGGATTAGAATTTTCCAGTCTAGCCTACCTAGTAATGTATAGCCTGAGAACTTCCTATTACCACATCTCTCTTATGACTGGAATTTTATAATACTGGTATGCCTGATTTTAAATATATAAATATATATACTCAAATATTTCTAACTTTATTATGAAAATATATGCCTGGTTTACAAAATACTAAATGAGCATGTTACTGATTGGGCTTCTACTTTGCTCTTCCTTTTTACTCCGGAAATCCCTGTATTTCCTGACAGGAGCTTCATAGATCATTTACAAATAGTGGTTACTCCCCCCAAAACGATGATGTGAACATATTTTTTTCAGTTTCTACCTACTTATGTCATCATAGAACAGATGTTCTTCTGGTGCCTAGTTCGAAGCTTCACAAGAGTGACTGCATTGGATGTAGCAGAAGGTTAGTGCACATGTTACTGGAATAAGAAAAAATTTCTCATTATTAGAAGTTACATGCCCTAAAATAGAAAAGAGTGAGTTATATTCAGATATATTTTTGCCAGACTCCTAAATATCAGGAGAGTAATCAAGTGCCTATAAGGACAATGACTAGCTACATGGGATGGAATAAATACCCCGCACCGTTAAAAGGCTAAGGACCGTAGACTGGAATGATCACAGACCTAAGAAAAACCATGACTCTCACTTTGATAGAGGAATATAGAAATAAAGGGAGTCCTAATAACATATTGATATACCCATATCTATGCATCAATTAACACACATCAGAGTTGCTTCCTCTTGTACTCTTTGGGAAATAACACAATTATGTGAGGGTTTGTTCTTTATAGAGACCCTAAGAGGATTTGGATAGTATGTACTGATGTCACATGTATTTATTAAACTCCTGCCCTAAAAGCCTCATACATCTGAATTGTAATGGTAGCAGGAAGATTCTAACAGATTCAGAGGTGGTGGATGCTTTCATAGTCACAATGTTTTCCCATCTAAACTTTATTATCTGAAATAAGATTACAGAGTCTGTGGTAACAGACATATGATCTTCATTGGATGGAAACATACAAAAACACCAGAACCAAGAACAAAGAAAGCTGCTATAATAATTACTTTCAAGGGAAGTATGTAATACTGTAATACCACTCACCCTTAATAAATAATTGAATTCCAACAAACCCCATGCCTTACTTGTCATCATAGAATGGAATTGGTTCACAAGGAGAAAATAAAAATTACAGAAGTCTCTATGTGCCAAAAATGCAATGACAATGCAAACCAAGTGGGCAAAATTTTACCTGTGAGAAACAAAATAGTAGTGGGATGACAAGAAATAAATGTCCTCTGCATACTTTAGTGTTCACCCAGATTATTGTGTGATGAGTATGGTAATATCTGCCAAAGTTACTGCTTGATTTTCTCAGAGACACTTAAGATTCTTAGTGAAAACTGACACTGCCATTTGAATAACCACGTGGATGTCACAGTGGTGAGTATGAGAATTCCTAGCCACTTGCCCAGCTAAGCTACTGAGCAGGTGCTGTGCAGCAGTCAGGGAAGATGCTTAGTTAGTACAGGGCCTTACATCCTATGTAAAACATGCACTGCATGATCACGTAATTTGCAAGCAGTGTGACCATGTAATTTATGTACATGCACAGTGTAACTGTGTAGGCACATATGCACATGCTCAGGGGAAACCATGAAAGCAAGTTCCACCCATTCCTCCATCCCCTATCCACAATGGTCCTTTCCCTAAGCCTGTGCACCTTTTCCCTATTCCCTTCTCTTAATGAACTCTTACAGTGGGTTTCCTTGCACCTTGTGTTTCTGTCACACAGTAAACAGCACTGCATAATGAATAACATTGGTGTCAAAACAAGGCAGTCCCTTCTGGCTCCCTGCACCCAGGATCCTGTACTGAGGTATGCTCCATCTACAACTGCAAATTTTCCACATGCCTGCCTGTTGTATCCCTCTGCACAACACCAGTTACTTCAATTGGCAAGTTTTCTTGTTTCAGCCATTGAAAGCAGTCCCCTGTATACTGGTAAGGACTGTAGATAATCAGGTGTCCTTTTTCTGTCCTCAGTATTAGGAGAATCACTGTCCATGCCCTTTATTGGCTACAGTTAGCCCCACATCTGACAGAGAGCTGCTATCCAGAATATATAAAGAACTCAAGAAACTAGACATCAAAATATCTAACAGTCCAATTTAAAAAATGGGCTATAGAGCTAAACAGAAGAAGAAATTCTCCACAGAAGAAGGTCAAATGGCTGAAAGACATTTCAGGAATTGCTCAACATTCTTAGTCGTTAGGGAAATCCAAATCAAAATGACTTGAGATACAGTCTGACACCTGTCAGAATGGCTAAGATCAAAAATACCGAAGACAGCTTATGATGGAGAGGATGTGGAGAAAGGGGAACACTCTTCCACTGTTGGTGTGAATGCAAACTTGTATAGCCACTCTGGAAATCAATATGGCGGTTTCTCAGAAAATTGGGAATAAGTCTTCCTCAAGACCCAGCTATACCACTCTTGGGCATATACCCAAGAATTGCTAAATATTACCACAAGGACACATGCTTAACTTTGTTCATATCAGCAATTCTTAATAGCCAGAACCTGGAAACAACCTAGATGCTCCTCAACTGAAGAATGGATAAAGAAAATGTGTCACATATACACAGTGGAGTACTACTCAGCAGTAAAAAAAAAAAAATGATATTTTGAAATTTGCAGGCAAATGGATGGAACTAGAAAATATCATCTTGAGTGAGGTAACCCACACTCAGAAGGACAAACATAGTATGCACTCACGATGTGAGGGAAGGGATGTCCAGACTGCAACCACAACTCCAGAGAGGCTAGCTAACAGGAAAAGACCCTCGGAGGGACTCATGGATGACCCTGCGAAGGAGAAGTGGATGCGATCTACATGAGCAAACTGGGTGTGTGTGGAGAGTGGCAGAGGGCGAGGAGTGGGGGATGAGAATATAGGGAAACGGGAGGGTCAAGCTGGAACAGGGACAGAGTGGGAGGGCAGGGAGGAAGATACCATGATAGATGAGGACACCATGGGAAGAGGAAGAGGCAGGTGCTAGGGAGGCTCTCAGGAATCCTCAAAGATGACCTCACCTAGGTCTGCTGGCTGTGGTCCAGAGGGTGCCTGTAGTGGTCTACTCTGATGGCCAGTCTAGCAAATAACCTAACTGTCATCATAGAGCCATTGTCCAGTGACTGATGAAGGCAGATGCAGAGATCCACGACCAGGTACCAGGCTGAGCTCTGGGAATCCAATTTATTCCAACTGAGAGAGGAGGTATTCTGCAGGCAAGGGACGTCAAGATCATGATGGGAGGACATGGAGAGATGACTGGCTTCACTAGTGGAAGCCCATGAACTGTGGACTGGTGGCTGTGGAACTCCCACGGGACTGGACTAGGCCCTCTGGATACCGAAGCCGGTGGTTTGGCTTAAACTGTTTGGGGGGCATCCAGGCAGATGGATCAGAATCTGTCCCTGGTGCATGGGCAGGCATCTGGGAATCCAGGGCTATGGTGTGATGCCATGCACAGCCTTGGTTCAGTGGGAAAGGGCTTGGACCTGCCTAGGCTCAGTGTGATGGGCTCTGCTGACTCCCCATGGGAGACCTTGATTTGGAGGATACGGGGTGGCTTGGGAGAGGACTGGGGGTGGGAGGAAGGGGGATTTGTGAGTGTTTTGTGGAGTGAGTAGAAAATTTCTTCATAAAGAATTTGTTAAAACTTAAGAAAAAGAAGCAAGCTTGTGTAGCTATCATAATATCCAACAAAATAGACTTCAAACTAAAATCAATCAAAAGATAACAAGAAGGACATTACAGACTCATCAAAGGAAAGATCCACCAAGATGAAGTTTCAATTCTGAACATTTATGCCGCAAATACAAGGGCACCAACATATGTAAAAGAAACATTACTAAAGCTTAAATCACACATAAAACCCTATACATTAATAGTGGAAGACTTCAACACCCAACTTGTAACATTGGACAGATCTGCCAAATGAAACATAAGAGAGAAATAAGGGCCTTAACTGATATTATGACTCAAACGGACTTAATCAATATCTACAGAACATTCCACGCTAACAAAAAAGAATATACCTTCTTCTCAGCACACAGTGGAACCTTCTCTAAAATCGACCACATACTCGGTCACAAAGCAAACTTCAACAGATACAAAACAATTGGAATAACCTCCTGTGTTCTATCAGACCAACATGGTTTAAAGTTAGAATTCATTAACAACAAAAATTACAGAAAGCCTATAATCTCATGGAAACTGAATAATGCTCAACTGAATCACCAATGGGTCAAGGAAGAAATAAAGAAAGAAATTAAAGACTTCCTAGAGAACAATGAAAATGAATATACTACATACATAACCTCATGGGACACTATGAAAGCAGTGCTAAGAGGAAAATTCATAGCACTAAATGCCCACATAAAGAAGTTGGAGAAATCTCACACCAGTGACTTTTCATCACCCTTAAAATCTCTAGAACAAGAAGAAGCAGAGTCACCCAGGAGGAATAGATGCCAGGAAATAATCAAATAGAGAGCTGAAATCAATAAAATAGAAAATAAGAGAACAATACAAAGTATCAATGAAACAAAAAGTTGGTTCCTTGAGAAAATCAACAAGATAGAAAAGCCCTTATCCAGACTAACCAAAAGGCAGAGATAGAGTATCCAAATTAGCAAAATCAGAAATGAAAAAAGGAGACATAACAACTGACAATGAGGAAATTCAGAGAATCATCAAGTCATACTTCAAAGACCTGCACTCCACAAAATTGGAAAAACTAAAAGAAATTGACAATTTTCTGGATAGATACCTCATACCTAAGTTAAATCAAGACCAGATGAACTATTTAAATAGATCAATAACCCCTAAAGAAATAGAAACAGTCATTAAAGTCTCCCAACCAAAAACAAAAAGCCCAGGACCAGATGGTTTCAATGCAGAATTCTACCAGATCTTCAAAGAAGAGTTAATACCAATACTCTCTCAATTATTCCACACAATAGAAACAAAAGGAATGTCACCAAACTCCTTCTATGAGTCTACAGTTACTCTGATTCTCTAGCCAAACAAAGATGCAACAAAGAAAGAGAATTACAGACCAAACTCCCTCATGTACATTGAGGCAAAAATACTCAATAAAATATTGGCAAACCGATTCCAAGAACACATCAAAACAATTATCCACCATGATCAAGTAGGCTTCATCCCAGACATGCAAAGTTGTTTCAACATATGAAAGTCTGCCAAGGTAATATACTGTATAAACAAACTGAAAGAAAAAAAAAACACATGATCATTTCATTAGATGCTGAAAAGTTCTCTGACAAAATCCAACACCCCTTCATGATAAAGGTGTTGGAGAGATCCGGAATACAGGGAACATACATAAACATAATAAAGGCAACATACAGCAAGCCAACAGCCAACATCAAAGTAAATGGAGAGAAACTCTAAGTGATTCCACTAAACTCAGGAACAAGACAAGGCTGTGTGTTCTCCCCATATTTATTCAAAATAGTACTTGTATTTCTAGCTAGAGCTATAAGACCAGAAAAGGAGATCAAGGGGATACACGTCGGAAAGGAAGAAATCAAACTTTCACTATTTGTAGATGACATGATAGTATACATAAGAGACCCTAAAAATTCGACCAAGGAACTTCTACAGCTGATAAACACCTTCAGTAATGTGTCAGGATACAAGATTAACTAAAAAAAAAAAAAAAAAAAACCAAAAAGTAACCCTCCCATATGCAAATGACAACTGGGCTGAGAAAGAAATCAGAGAAACAACACCCTTTACAATACCCACAAATGATATAAAATACCTTGGGGTAACTCTAACTAAGCATGCAAAGGATCTATATGAAAAGATCTTTAAGTGCCTGAAGAAAGAAATTGAAGAAGATGTCAGAAAATGGAAAGATCTTCGATGCTCATGGATAGGTAGGATCAATAGAGTAAAAACGGCAATCTTACCAATTCTTTGCATTTTCCCTAGTCCAATTCTGCTTTAATCATCAATATCAGTACTCTGTCCTTTGTTCATATAGTTACTCTCTTTTTTGTGACATCTGAATTCTGGGAAGGCCCTGTGTTATTTTTTCTGTTGGGCCATCCTTTAGAACATGGACATAATCTCAGTGCTAGCAAACATGAGAAATTCTGACTTGCCCTCCTCATCAGCTCCTTAAATAGTATAGGCCACTCTGACAATATTTGTTTAATGATCCTTCTTCAGCAAGTAGTAGAACATTGGTTTCCTTCATAATGAAACAATTGTGTATGCACATTCACCTGATACAAGGGTGCTAAAAGGCCCATCAAATATTATTTGCATGCACAAGAGTATTATAAATGTCAGATTGACATAGTCTTTCACACAAGGCAAGAATTTACCAAACATGTTAACCAAGCTGCCCAGGAACACTCCATGAGATTACTCACACTACATATGCCTCCTATCGTTTGATTGGATGGTGATGCTTGTATACAGGTAATCATATTTCCAAGCAGCCAGTTTGCTGATAGGGACTTCTACTAGCCTTTGCTTATTAGAAGTAAATAATGAAAATATAACAGGAAATATTTGTCAGAGAACCCAAAGATGTTCACTAATGTAAGTACCTACTCAGGATCTTTCCATATTTATGAATTGGTGCTTGTACTCACTCAGTTTCAACATTTGATTTCAGAATTATTAAATAAAACCTAAGCATATATCAAGTGTCTCTACTGTTGTGGTTTTACTTTTTTTAACCACAACATATACTAGAAGTGACCAATGCTGAGGAGTCTCCCATAAATAAAACCTCAAAATTCCATTAAATTACATTATGTCATTGTTCTTCTTTAAATTCTGTTTTTTAAAACTATTTCTTACATTGTTATGTTCTTAGAAACAGTCCCCTGAACCATTTATATAGGTATTATTTTACTCATCATCATCATGTGCTGATCATATCACAATCACATCTAACACAACAAAAAACATCAAGGCAGACTTGATGATTGTACCACTACCTTCAAATGTAAAAACATGCCAGGACTTAGCATATCCTAGGGTATTATATCCTTGTTTCCCACCGCTTGATTGAATATTTTAATTTTTTGATTAATAAAATGTATCATTTAAATGAGGCGAAATAATTCCCAATGTATTTACCTAGCCTGATATATAAGGCTAAGAAATGGTGAATCCAGATGCAGTCATTCTTTGACAACATCTCTGAAGGTATGTGATTTTGAACAGTTTTCTCTATATCTATCCTTATACCCACAGGAAACTTTAGTTGTAACTCTCCAAAATGGATTTCATTTTACAGCACTGTTACAAAATTCCACACCTGCAGAAACTGCTATGTACTTAAAATGTCATGTCTATGGCCACCTGATGAATCCACACAACTCAACGTATTTCCTGGGCAAAGAAATTATGGTACTCAATGCTAAGACACAATTTATGACCCTAGGGAACAGGATTCCTACTGTGGAAAAATTGTCTTCTAAGAAGGATATCAAATTTCAAAGACCAATGTTTAGAAAATATGAATACCATCCAAACATATAATCCAAAGTAAAGAAAAAACCAAACAAGGATAGCAGCATGACAACACATATCGCTATGCCAGCTCCTATTCGAAATTCTCTGGACTTGCCACACTTAGCAGAAAAGCTAAGGAAAAAGGATGGATGGTAAGACAGAAAGAACCAGGCTTTTCAAAATGACATTGTGAGGCCTTTCAAATCCAGAAGGACAAAGGTAAAAATGTCCATTTATCCTCAGCACACACTAAGCAATGCATCATTTAGTTGTGACTGTATTTGTGTATGTATGAAAAAATAAATTTACTAAGAAGTAGAATTTCTTTTGGAATTTCCAGGAGCAGACATGGTAATGCAGGAGGAGAAAGAAAGAAGAGTGGAAATATATGTGAGAAATGCTCAGCTACTTAAATGTTCATATACCTGTATACATTTATACTTGTATACATACATATATATTTATACCTCTAAATGTGTGTCAGAGGAGGCACATCTAAATACACATACAAAAACATTTATACATATATGAAAGTAATTGATATGGTTCAACTTTTTTTATCTTGGAGATATTGTGAAAACGGCACGTCTTACACCATGAAGGGGAATCAGAGTTTTCTCTCAGATGTCTGTAAGGGGTTATTTGGTTAACTTTTTGACCAAGGGAGCTCCCATAGTCCCCCACTGGTGATTCAGAAAACATTTCCAAACCAGGGTGAGACCTCATAATATAATGGTGATAAGCTATTACTAAAGATCCTATATACTTAAGTCATCATAAAACAGATATCTACATTGTACCTCATTAGAAGCATCACTAGGAATGACTACATGTGATAGGAATGAAAATGTCTTTGCATGTAACTCCAGCAAGAACAAAATGTCTCATACTTATGAGCTACATGCCAAAAATACAGCACATGTAGAGTAGTCTTCTACTTTTTCCTACTTTTGCCATAGCGGCCTATTTATAATAGGAGTAATCAATTACTTGCAAGGAATATGATTAATTTCATGAGGTGAATAAATGCACTACACTCATAAAAGGACAAAGAATCTGAAACTAGAATTGTCAGAGAACTATAAAAATTATTTCTCTCATTCCACTGGAGTCAAATTGAAATAGAGTCCTGAAGACATAGTGATAAACTGATACATCTGGTTATCACTTGACTCTCATTAGAGTCAGAGAAAATTCTTCTCATCAGAGAAATTTCATCTCATATTAATTGGAAATTAATACAATGATATGCATGGGATTCTTTCTAGAGACCCTTAGAGGATTTGAGTAACTGTGTTATGATGTGTAATGCCTTTTTCATATAGCTGAACTATAACCTCCTGTATGTGTTTTGAAAAGGTACCAAAAATGTTCTAACAGATTCAGAGGTGGGATATCATTCATTAATGACCATGTTTACAATCTCAACTTTCCTATCTGTCATTGAAATTCAAAATGAGAGTTTTCACACACAAGATAAGGCCTTCACAGGTACTAAAGATATGAAGCTGTTCTTTATTTTCCACCCAGAGACTCTAGTGATAGAAAGGCTAGTGTCTGGAACAGTTATTGCTTGATACATTCAGCGACTCTAGGTAACTGGATAAAAGTGAAAATACCATAGCTATTCCCACAGTGGATTTCTATGGGATAGGAAAGAGCAGCACTCTCTTTTCCTGTGCCAGTTAGTAAAGCCTGAATTGGATTATCTTCCTTGTTTACAATGCAACACTTTTAGACTGAGACTGGGATGTCACATCTTTAAAGAGAAGCTGTAGCTTCAGAAGCAGGATCCTACTTGCTGCACAGGTGACAGGAGCAGGGGACTCAGAGCTGTGATCCTTGGAATGAAACAAAACAAAGCAAAAGACAGCCTGTGTCAACTAGGAGGTACTCATATATGTGTTGCTTGGGCCAAATTCCTAGCTACATACAGGTAACACTCCCTTTTTGCAGGCTCCTGGCTAATTGTGATTCTGTGCTGAGAATTTCAGCTTGCTGGTGACAGTTTCTGATATGTCATGTTATTTCCTTTACTGCAATGATAGATTCTTTTTTACCATTCCAATAAATACATTTCTGATATATATATATATACAAGAAATACCAAATTAAGATGCTACTTTTGTAAATAGCAATGTTTCATTTAGCCATATTCTGAACATAAGCAGTTTGGATATGCTATCTTACTGTGTCATAATGATTATATAATATTTTGAGGTTTTTGTATTATAGTGTAATATTGATAATCCTTATATATTTTTTACAATTTCTTATTTGAATGTGTGCATTTATGTGTGGTTCCACATATGTCTGCATGTATATGGCATTCATTTTTGATTCAAAGTTCCATAAATATTCACAAAATACTTTGCTCATTATTCATTTACAAATAGATATTTTGAAGATATTCAAAAATTCTTTGAATTTCCCCTAGTGGAAATCTGTTTTAAAAATCATTATCAGTATTCTGTCCTTAGTTCATACAATTACTATCATTTGCATGACATCTAAGTTTACAGAAAGCCCCTGTGTTGATTTTTCTGGGGGGCCATCAATTAGAACATGGACAGACTCTCAAAGCTAGCATGCCTGCGAAATTCTGCCTTTCCCTCTTCATCAGCACTTTAAATAGTATAGGCCACTCTGACAATATTTGTTGAATGATCCTTCTTCAGCATGGAATAGAACATTGGTTTGCTTCATAATGAAACAATTTTCTAGGTACACTCAGCTGATACAAGGGTGGTAAAAAATCCATCAAATATCAGGTTCATGCACAGGAATTTTAGCAATGTTAGTTTGACATTGTGTTTCACACAAGGGGAGAATATGCCAAACATGTCAAACAAGCTGGCCAGGAAAACTCCATGTTTACTCACATGATATATGCCTCGTGTCCTTTGATTGGATGGTGATTCTTGTATGCCTGAATTTTCAGGCATATATATTCTGGAAATAGAACCCAGGAAATCCTCTTTCCAAGCAGCCAGATTGCTGATGGAGTCTTCTACCAGGCTTTGCTTATTAGAAGCAAATAAGCAAAAAATACCAAATTAGATATTTGTCAAAACACACAGATATTCCCTAATGTAAGCGCCTACTGGGCATCGTTCATATCTATGAATCAGTGCTTGTACTCCCTCATTTTCAACAACTGATTTTGGAATGCTTAAATAAAACCTAAGCATAAATCAAGTGTTTCTGTTTTTTTTTTTAATCACAATTAATTCTAAAATGAGCAATGCTGAGGGGTCTCCACTAAATAAAACTTCAAAATTCCATTAAATTACATTCTGTCATAGTTCTTCTTGATATCTGATTTTTTATAATTTATTTTATTTTATTTTACAATATAATTCAACTTTACATATCAGTCATAGATCACCCCGTT
>CABHPH010118795.1:2175-13419 GCA_902168325.1 Peromyscus nudipes | reverse complement strand
TCACAGAGACCATCTGCCTCTGCCCCTCCACCCCTACCCCAGCACTGGGATAAAGGCACCACCTTTCCTGGATGTGATTGCTTCTGTTTTTTGTTTGGTTGTTTGTTTTAGACAGAGTCTCTTCATGTAGCCCTGGCTGTCCTGGAACTAACTCCCTCTGTAGCCCAGGCTGGACTCAGACTACTGATATCCATCTGCCTCTGCCTTTCGAGTGCGGGATTGAAGGTGCGCACTGCGATCACTTAACTGTGATTATGTTTGCTTTCCTAGTAAAAGAGCCATACAATAGGACTACAGATGGTGCTGGACAATGAATGTCACAGTGACTAGGGGACCCCAAGACCCCTCGGCTGTACTCTGGCTGTGTAAATTACTATTATTCCTGGATTCCTAAAACAAGAACAAAAATCTAGTTCTTGAGAATATTTTTTTCTGCAAAAAATATTTAGATATGGCTCATGGTGACCACAACCTTTCTGATTCATAAAGTGAACTTAATTAATTAGTTTATTTATTTATTGGGACAGATTTTCACTATGTAGCCTCTTAAACTTTTAGAATTACATTTATCTACTTATTTTGTGTGTATGTATATGGTATGTATGCCACAGTATACATGTTGAGATCAGGGACAACTTTCAGCAGCTGGTCTTCTCCTTCTACCATAAGTCTTGGGAACTGAACTCAAACAAGCAGGCAAGTGCCTTTATCCACTGCGCCATCATCTCGCTAGCCTGGAGGTCAAATTTCAGAATGCCAGCAGACGGTTCCTGTTTCACACTCACACACACAGCAGTAGAACCTGTTGCAGTCCACCACTTTATGCTTTACATAGTGACACGCATTCAGAACGCATCCCTTGCTCAGGTCTGTTCACAGTTTCCCGATTTGTTAGAGTATCCACATATCATTGTGGTATATTAAAAAACAACGTATATGTAGTAGTGTGCAGAGAGTGTAGCACAGAGGAAGAACATGGGCTTAACATGCCTGAGACCTTGAGGTCAGTGTTTAGAGCTAACAGAAAAAAGAAGAAAAGAAAATGTGTTATAGTATTTCCAGGTTTTGAATCTTAAAATAAGTAAACACTGATGATCTTAATTATTTAAAAATTTTAGAAAACAATACATTTTTTTGAGACAGGTTTTCTCTGTGTAGCTCTGTCTGTCCTGGAACTCATTCTGTAGAGGAGGCTGGCCTTGAACTTACAGAGATCCCCATCTCCATCTGTGGTGTGCTAGGATTAAAGGTGTGTGCCAGCACCACCTAGCTAGAGTATGATTTCTAAATTGTGCTTGAGATTGTCTTCTTTATTGTATGTATGGGGACATTACGAAAGCAGTCAGTCATTAGAAACTCAGCAGCGAAGCCAGCCTCCAGTGAGAGGCAGCCAGTGCTGCAGGTGGAGCCCAAACCCAGGTCTGCTCTCCCTGGTCCTGTCCACAGTCAGTTGACCTTTATGGGCATTGGCGCTAAGCCATGGAGGCTTTGGATGAAATCACTGCATCTTATTTCTTATTAATTTATTTTTATTTTTATGTGGATGAGTGTCTTCTCTGCATGTATGTATGTCTGCCATGTATATGCCTGGTGTCAGAGAAGGCCAGAAGAGGGCATGGGATCCCTGAGACCTGGAGTTACATGTGGCTTTAAGTTGCCACAGAGGTGCTGGGAACCGAACTTTAGTCCTCTGAGAGAGCAGCAAGTACTCTTACCCTCGGAGGCCCCTCACCTAGGTTTGGGGTGTAAGAAACAGTGGCAAGTTCTCTTGTGAAGCTGGCCAACTGGTTTGACTTCTTGCTCTTCTCTTGCACCTTCCTCTTGCTAACTCTCTTCTCTTGTTTGTTTGGTTTTTTGAGACAGGGTCTCACTATGTAGCCATGGCTGGCCTAGAATTTGCTCTGTAGACCAGGCTGGCCTCAAACTCAGAGATCTGCCTGGCCCTGCCTTCTGAGTACTGGTATTAATAACATGCACCATCTTGTCATATCTTGTCTTAGATACGGATATATTTGTGTCTGCAGGACAAGGAGTAAGACAAGAAAGCAAGCCTCTGGTGCCAGCTAGGAATTCTAATCAAACTGACCCAGACGTGTTTCCTCCTGGTCCTCTCCCCGGGGTTTTCACTGGGACACTTAAGAGAGCTTAGCAGGGAGGCTGTGTAATCTAGGACAGAAGTCTGTAGTCAGAGGTAGTTAGGATAGAACAGGTCTGCTCACCTTCGGGCACCTACTGGGAGACAGTGCAGCCAGCAATGTAACAGAGAAAGGAAGGAGACGTGGAGAAAAGGCAGGGGGTTCCATGATTGATGTTTGACAGGGTGTCTCAGTAATCAGGGAATTGAAGCCTGGTTTAGCTTTCTTAGCAGAGTAATGCAACCACCTTATTTATAACCCAGAGGGTGACAGCAGGTTGCTCTTAGTAATCTGAGACAGTTGCCGATCGGGGTGTGGTTAATTTGGTTAAAGAATTTCTGATGCTTGCTTCTCCCAAGACCTGTGCAACAGTGGCCCCTTCTGGCCACTTGGTTAATATACCAGCCTGTGTTACCAGAGGCTGGATGTGAGGTCTCGGGCACTGAGTTGTCAATAGCTGGGAAGGGCGCTGCAGAGGTAATGGGACACACGTAGGTGCGGGTTGGTTGGGAAAAGGTTCAGTGATGTTTTACTGTGCTGGCTAACAGTTTCCCTCAGTAACAGTCTGCTTTTCCACTCCCAGACAGTGTGACTCCTCGGCCAGACTGCCCTCACTTTGCCCTGCTATACTGTAATGTGTTCGTGCATTTGCAGTCTATCTAGCCTTTGTGTTTTAGGATCAAACAAAGTCATATCACAGCCCCTGAAGTCTTGCTTGGGAAAACCCAGTTTTAGATTCTTCATTAGTTCAAGGATCAAAAAGAAAAAAAAAAGATTGTACATATTTTTGTTTGTTTGTTTGTTTGTTTTTGCTTGTTTGTTTTTAAGACAGGGTTTCTCTGTGTAGTTCTGGCTATCCTGGAACTCACTTCTGTAGACCAGGCTGGCCCTGAACTCATATCCTCCTGCCTCCCCCCACCCCCCAGTGCTGGGATTAAAGGCGTACGCCACCACTGCCCAGCTGATTGTACAGCTCATGTTTTATTTTACTTTGTCCTATAGATGAATAAACTTGAGCTTAAAGAGGAAGGAAGCTGGTTGGCCACTTGAGCTAATTCTTCTATTATAGGACAATATCAATATATATCCTATAGTAGTAAATATATTGTAGGACAAAGATGTAACTCAGTGATAAAGCAGGTACAGGAATTCCTGGGTTTAATTCTTAGCACCAAAAGAAAAATGCCCATTCTATTATTTTTCATTATATTGATATGTTTTACTTTATTCCAAAAGTTTGGACCAGCAAAATGGCTCAGTGGGTAAAGGAGCTTGCTGCCAAGACTGACAACTGCGTTCAGTCCCCAGAGCCTACAGAGTGGCTCCTGCAAGGTGTCCTCTGTTCTCTGCATGTCACCATGCATTCTTGTGTGTGATCGCTGTGTTCTCTCTCAGACACACATATATACTACATAAAAGTAAAAAGATTCAAATAAAGATGTATTTCCTGTATTATAAAATGGATACATCTCGATGTTGTGGCATCCACAGAGTACTGAAGGAATGTGACATGGGCGTCTTCCTCTTAGCTCACAGCCACTGATGTCCCTCTTAGAGCAGCCAGGGTGGCCAGTTGCTTGTGGATATCTAAGTGCTTAGTTTCTGTCCCCTCCCACCTTGTCCTGGATTCAGTTGTCCGATGAAATGTTGTCTTCACACCTTTGCTGTTGCAAACAAGGCCACGGTGAAAGCACATCTGAAAGATAGTTTCCCAGAATGGGAATGGCCACACCAAAGGAGCCAGGCATTTGCCGTTTGTCTTTGATGATGTGTGGGGAGCCTGCCCAGCCAAGTGCAGACCATCCCAGACACCTGGTGACCATGCACGTGGTCAAGCCATCCTCTAATGCAGCCCTGCTGTGTAAAGCAAGCTCAGCTCTCACTAGGAAGCTTTTGTGGGCTCCCACAAATATTGTCAAATTGCCTTTTTAAGAAATTATGCTCCTATCAGCAATGTATGATTTCTCAGTTTAAAACATGTTTAGGCTGGGTGTGGTGGCTTGTACTTTTAATCCCAGTACTTGGGAGGCAGAGGCAGGAGGATATCTGAGTTTGAGGCCAGGCTGATCTACAGAGTAAGTTCCAGGACAGCCAGAGCTACACAGAGAAACTCTCAAAACAAAACAAAACAAAAATTTACATGTTTATGGATAAAGCCCAAACCTCTTGGTAACCATTTTCCTCTTCCCTGATCCACAGCCATTAAGAGTTTTTAATTAGCAACAATCATACCCCAGATAAACCTCATTGGCTGAGATACCACTGTGCAAAGCTTATAGCCCTTGAGACAGGAGGAGAAATATCTTCTCCAGGGTCCGTTCTGTCCATCAGATGGGGCTCTGGCCCTTCTTCCCTAAAAAGGTAGCCATGTTCCTATGCTGCCCTCTGGGGCTGCAGTGAACTAGCTCCTCTTTCAGTGTCACGGTGGCCGAGTTCTTAGACTGCTGGGACTTCTCCTGTGTAGCACAGCATCGTGTCACTGTTTATTTGGCCTTGGAATTGGTCTCATACACTGGGAGATAACGCCTGACTTTACGTAGACCACTACCACTAAAAGTAACTCAACAGACAGTTCTTTTTTATTCTAATTAATGGAAAAATGAAAAGCCATAATGAAAAGTCCTAACACATTTATATTTTATTTTCAAGTACTTCATGTATCTGAGAAATGTCCCGTGATGCTTACTAGGAGGAGAAATGCTTCCAGAATGTTACCTGCTCTGATTATATATATATCCATCCTCCCTCCAGCCCCAAACCTCCAGATCATTTATTACCTCCAGCAGCAGTGGGCTTTGTTTGTTTGGTTTTTTGAGACAGGGTCTCACTATGTAGCCATGGTTGGCCTAGAATTTGCTATGCAGACCAGGCTGACCTCACACTCAGAGATCTGCCTGGCCCTGCCTTCTGAGTACTGGCATTAAATACGTGCACCATCATGCCTGGCTAGGATTGATTTTCAAAACAAAGTGTCAGTTATTAGTAATCAAGGCAAATAAAAAGGGAGCACTTGCAGTCAGAATAGTTTCATTGTGTTCTGTTTAAACACAGAACATAACACACACAGAGGAAGACGCACATGTTACGTTCTTTCAGTACTCTGTGGATGTCACACCATCAAGAAGTTTTCATTTTATAACAAAGGAAATACATTTTTATTTATGACTTGAAATGTCATACATCTCAGGTGAGAGTTTGGGAGCTCTCTTGTGGTTAAGAATCCATACTACTCTTGCAGAACACCATAGTTCAGTTCCCAGCACCCATATTGGGCAGTTCACAGATGTCTCTGGGACAGGTACTTGGCACTTACATGCACATACATACCCCCTCCATACACATAATTCAGAGTTAATCTTTTTTTTAAGGTGAGGAATATGTATTCATTGACTATATATTTAATATCATTTCTAAGGTAGTATTAAGGAAAAAGTACTCAGTCCAAATAAAAAACATGGACTGCAGTCTAATTCCAGATAGACAGAAATGGCGCCCTTACTGAGGGAATACCTGTGTTGTGTTCGGGGACTCTTCTGGACTAGTTTGTTGAGACTATATAATAGTAAAATGGCTTATGTTTGCACTTATTTTAATTTTCATGGTAGTGGGGGCTGACCTTAGGGCCTTATGCAAGACCTCTACTATTGGATTATGTACCTAAGCCTTTTCATCGTGAGACAGGGTCTCACTACATTGTCCCGACTGACCTTGAAGTCACTCTGGAGTCCAAGCTGGCCTTGAGTTTGGTAATCTTCCTGCTGCAGCTTCCAGAGTGGCTAGGGTTGCAGATCTGTGTCACCAGGCCTGGCCCCAGAGAACACTAACGAGAATGAAGTGACCGAGAGTCACACAGAGCCACCGTCCCATTTGTCAGGTGTGAGGGATTGAGTAAATGCATTTTTGTGATGAGTTCTTTTATTTGAATTCAGGTGAGCGGCCTGTGAGAGTTTATGCGGATGGAATATTTGACTTATTTCACTCTGGTCATGCCCGGGCTCTGATGCAAGCAAAGAACCTTTTCCCTAATACATATCTCATTGTGGGAGGTAAGAAAACGTCAGACGAGTTTGGGTGTTGTTCAGAAAAAGAGCAGCCTCCCTCCCGTTTGTGTGACAGTGCAGTCTTTATGAAAGGAAGCATGTGGTCCCAGCCGTCCCACATACAGTCTGTGGGGACAGCTCAGCCCGGAGAGAGCAGCAGCAGCAGGCTCCCTGAGAGGGCCTGGATTGTCTCGCAGTTTATAGCTGAGGTTCTGCAGTGTGGCGGCACTCATACAGTTGTCTACTTAAAAACATTTGCTCTGGACTTCACCTCCTCAGCTTTGAATCGACACAAGCGAGAGAGTCTACCAAGCAAATGGAATGGTCAAGTCCAACCTCAGAAAAATAAAATCAGAAAACATTTTACAATGTATTTGATGTGTATGAGTAGGTTGTTCTGTTGGCTGGTCTTCATGTGTGTTTCCGTACCACACGTTTGCCTGTGCCCGAGGAATTCAGTAGAGGGCATTAGATCCCCTGGGACTGGAGTTATAGATGGTTGTGAGCCACCGTGTGGGTGCTGGGAATCAAGCTTGGTTATTTTACAAGAGCAGCCCGTGCTCTTAGCTGCTGAGCCATCTCTCCAGCCCCAATAAAACATTTTGAAAAACTTCACTGGTGTGGAAATTCATAGCAGGTTCATTTCAAAGTCAAAATCTGAGTTCCATATTTTACCCTCTTTTCGAAAGTGTGAGCCCTAGGGTAGGGAATGCTGCTCTGAAGGTCTTAGGTTAGAGAACATTGTCACCCAGGCTGAACTACATCCAGAAGATTCTTCTCCTGAGTGGATGGGGTGGTTACAGGCCTAGAAAGGAGGCGAAGACGGGAAAGGTTGGTGGCGGAGGAAGGCCCGCAGAGGGCCTTGACTCACGGCTGTGGTTGTGACCCCAGTGTGCAGTGATGAGCTGACCCACAACTTCAAGGGCTTCACGGTGATGAACGAGAACGAGCGCTATGACGCGGTGCAGCACTGTCGCTATGTGGATGAGGTGGTGAGGAACGCCCCCTGGACGCTGACACCCGAGTTCCTGGCAGAGCACCGGGTAAGCAGCTGGCCGCAGCACTCACTCCAGTCCCACCAGCCCCTCGGGGCTTGAGCTACAAGGCTAGTTTTCTGTTTGTCATGTGCCTTTGGGGTCACTGTGTTCTAGTTGCTCCCACAGCCATCTTGTGGGGACAGTTATTATTTCATTTACATATGAAGAGCAAGGCCCAGAGAGACTGACTACTGGGTCCAGGTTACACTGTGAACAGGCCTTAAATGAACTGTCTTAAGTGAATGTGGCATTTCCCCCCACACAATAGTGTCCTCCCCTGATAGCATGCCAGTCTCTTCAGAATATCCACAGTTCTAGCCATACACTGATGGAGTTTATCTATCTGGGTTAGTAAGATGGTTCGGCAGGTAGAGACACGGGCTGCCCAGTCTGATGACCTGAATTTGAATCCTGGACCCACACTCTAGAAGGTGAGAACTGATTCCTGCAAGTTGTCCTCTGGCCTATATGCACACATTTATGAACAAGTTGAGCTGGAGAGATGGCTCAGAGGTTAAGAGCACTGGCTGCTCTTCCAGAGGTCCTGAGTTCGATTCCCAGCAACCACATGGTGGCTCACAAACATCTATAATGGGATGTGATGCCCTCTAGTGGCATATAGGCATACATGCAGGCAGAGCCCTCACACCTAAAAAAAAATACATATATAAAATAAATTTAAAAAAAACCCACACACAAAATAATAATAATAAATAATAAATTTAATTGTTTTAATGTAAAAAGATGTTTATATTCCAAAGCCAAGAGACTGAAGCAGGAGGACCACAAGCTTGGGCTACATAATAAAGATCTCATAAAAAGCAAACAAAAAGGGGTGGGAGGATCGGCGTTGGAGAGATGACTATGTGACTAAGAACACTTGCTGTTCTGTACAGGATCTGGGTTTGGTTCCCAGCACCACAGAACGGCTCACATGGTGATAATGTGTTCCCCAATATATCGTAGACCCTAATAAACTTGTCTGGGGTCAGAGGACAGAACAGCCACTAGATAAATATAGAGGCCAGAAAATGGTGGCACACACACCTTTAATCCTAGCATTCCAGAGGCAGAGATCCACCTGGATCTCTCTGAGTTCAAGGCCACACTGGAAACAGCTACGCGTGGTAACAAGAGCCTTTAATCCAGGAAGTGATGGCAGAAAGCAGAAAGGTACATAAGGCGTGAAAACCAGGAACTAGAGCTGGTTAAGCTTTTAGGCTTTTAGCAGCAGTTCAGCTGAGATCCATTTGGATGAGAACTCAGAGGCTTCCAGTCTGAGGAAACAGGATCAGCTGAGGGACTGGCGAGGTGAGGTGGCTGTGGCTTGTTCTGCTTCTCTGATCCAGTGTTGACCCCAGTACCTGGATCCAGGTTTGTTTTTATTAATAAGAACCTTTAAGAATCGTGCTACAGTCTGTAACTCCAGTTCCAGAGGATCCAACACATTCTGACCTCCATGGACACCAGGCACACACAAAATATTAAAACCTTTCAAAAAGACAAACAAAAACTGAATTAAAGAGAGAAAGCTTGGGCTGGAGAGATGGCTCAGAGGTTAGGAGCACCGACTGCTCTTCCAGAGGTCCTGAGTTCAATTCCCAGCACCCACATGGTGGCTCACAACCATCTGTAATGAGATCTGGCACTCTCTTCTGTGTACATAATAAATAAATAAATCTTGCAAAGCTTTCTCTCTCTCTTTTCTGTTGATTTAAATTTACTTTCAGCTTTGATTTGGGGCTAGAAATTGTGTGGGATCAAAAACCAAGAGTGTTTCTTACTCTTGTTTAAGAAGTAATTATAATTTAAAAAACCCCTGCCTTTGAATTCTCCCTCATTGGAGAATGCTTCCTACACAGGTGGGCATGAAAGGGATGAGTTTCTTAGAGCGGTAGAGACCCTCAAGCTTGAGAAGCCAGTGTGCATACTGTCACTTCTCTGCATGGGCATGTGAATCATTGCAGGAAGCAGAAGGGAACAAAGAGAGCCGCCATGCTTCTGAAGCCAGGGAGGTTTACTGTAACTGTTTAGAATAGGGTAGATGTTTACTTACTTATGGTGTGTATGCATGGGTGCCATGGCACACACAAGTGTTAGAGAGCAACCTGTGGGTACCAGTTCTCTCAGAGATGAAACTGGGGTTTTACCTGCTCAGCCGTCTCACCAGCCCAGGACAGACTTTTGTGGTTCTCTAACTTTCCTCCATCCGCACTCAACAGTGGTACCAACGGTGATGAGCAAGGTTATTCTCTGCAGCACAGTTGGCCCAGAGAGGGTGTCAGAGAACTTGCTGTGTTCCCTTTCTCCTTGTAAGCAGTCAATCTCCACCACGCAGCTTGCTGGCTGCTGAGCCTTCACTTTGCCGTCCTGTCAACTTGTTCATGGGTGATGGAGATGTTAGCTCAGGTCCTGAGGAGCTTGCTCAACACTATTGCAGCTCCTGGGGCTGGGTTTGATAGGATTAGTGTTACAGTAGCAAAGGTTTAGGGGCTGTCCAGATAGAGTCAATAGATGAGTCTTCTGAAGTGTATTTATAGCAATACAGTGATAAACACTTGCGGCTTTGGGTTTTACATTTCTCGGTAGAACAAATATATCTGTTCTGGTAAAAGAACTTTCCTTGCTATTTCTAAATTCCCCCTTTTCTCAGGAACTAGGAGAAGAAACAGTTAATTAAGCAATAGAAGCCTTTTTGTGGCCCATTTCTATAGACCCAGGAGGGCAGGGACATTCCCTTCTTTCTAGGCTCTGTCTACTCCTGGCTTACTAGAAAACTCTCCTGCCCCGCTGACCACAGCATGCTGATGGTGTTCAGACAGCCGGCAGCACTTCTCTTAGACCAGGAGAAATAGCCAGAGAAGAAACCGGCAAACTTCCTATGTAGAAGCCATAAATAATTAGGTTGGTGATTTCTGAACAGATTGTAGAATGTATGAACCAAGCAAAAAGGTAGAGGGAAAAGGTTATTTTGAGGTGCGGGCCCTGCCAGTTTCCCTTTTCCTGAGCCCAAGAGTATTTACAGGGTCTTTCCAAATGGCAGTTAGCCTGGAGATGAGATGATGTTTTCTTCTTTTCAGATTGATTTTGTAGCCCATGACGATATCCCCTATTCTTCTGCGGGGAGTGATGATGTGTATAAGCACATCAAGGAAGCAGGTGAGTGGGTTGATGTCCAGCTTCACTTTATGGGGTCTTGGGCGACTTCAGAGATTCAGCCATGGCATTGCTTTGCAGTAGAAAATGTGAACTCTGAGAAATCCAACATTCTGCTTCTGGTCAAATTGTGAACAACAGTGTGAGTGAGCACACCCCAACACCGGTCAGTTCTTGCTCCAGACATCTCATTTCAATCTCTTAAATTTAGGACAGGTCCCATATTCTTACCATTAGGACAATGTGTGCTCCTTTCTTCTAGGCCTTGATTCAGTCTTCCTGTGTGCCAGGATCTTTAGAGTCCACTTACAGTAATAACGGAGCCTGCCTTTTTTTCTGTCCTGGAACTCACAGTGTAGACCAGGCTGGCCTTGAGCTCACAGAGATCCACCTGCTTCTGCCTCCCAAGTGCTGGAACTAAAGGAGAGTCTGGGTTTTTGGTTTTTTTTTTTTTTTTTTTTTTGAGGACTAGAGAAACGTGCTGCTCCCAGGCTCTGTCTGGTCCCCTTTCTGATGTGCCGGGACATCAGTGTTTGTCTGTTTGTGTTTCGACTTAGGCATGTTTGCTCCGACACAGAGGACAGAAGGTATCTCCACATCAGATATCATCACCCGCATTGTCCGTGACTACGATGTCTATGCAAGAAGGAACCTCCAGAGGGGCTATACCGCCAAGGAGCTCAATGTCAGCTTCATCAACGTGAGTTGCAGCCTCATCTCGTAGTGCCCTGCCTCTGGAGGACACACCTTGCTTCCCATGCCGTCTGGGCTGAGCATGCTTTTCAGTCTGCTGTGATTATCATTCCCCAAAGCTAATGCACGCCCCTTTGCAGGAAATATGGCACCAAGCTGTTGTTGTTTGTTTATGATCTTTTG
>CABHPH010118794.1:0-21015 GCA_902168325.1 Peromyscus nudipes | reverse complement strand
TTTTTGGTTTTTCGAGACAGGGTTTCTCTGTGTAGCTTTCTGCCTTTTCTGGAGCTCACTTGGTAGCTCAGGCTGGCCTCGAACTCACAGAGATCCGCCTGCCTCTGCCTCCCGAGTGCTGGGATTAAAGGCGTGCGTCACCACCGCCCGGCCACCATTGCTGTTTTTGTTTTGGTTTTGT
Organism: Peromyscus nudipes; assembly: GCA_902168325.1. Classification (NCBI taxonomy): domain Eukaryota; kingdom Metazoa; phylum Chordata; class Mammalia; order Rodentia; family Cricetidae; genus Peromyscus; species Peromyscus nudipes. The sequence continues at coordinate 20,834 of CABHPH010118794.1, read as the reverse complement.
ATCATGAGTCAGGCTCACACTGGCCCTAAGTCTCTGCTTCATTTATCCTCCCCTGACGTCTGCCTCAGCCATCACCCGCCCCCCACCCTACCTGGCACTGAATCCCATCACGAACACATCACTCCCTTCCCTTGAAGCCCTGTGGTCTTCCAGGCAGGTAGCACACACTGTCATCCCAGCACTTGGGTAGCAGCAGGGACAGGAGGATCAGAATGCATTGTGAGTTTTAGGGAAGTCTGGACGACAAAAGAACCTGTCTCAACTAACCAACCAACAAACCAAAACATCCATGATCTGTCACCAGGGTGTGTTCACTGATCCTATGATCTGTCACCAGTGTGTGTTCACTGATCCCATCCTGAGCTCAAGAGCATCCTGACTGTATCTCACCTGCCACGTCCTTGTCCCTCTGGCCCTTTCCACTTGGCTACTAGTGCGCCCCCCACAATGTCCTCCGTCTGATGTGGCTGCTTCACTGTCCCTGTCACCTAACCTGAACCTAGTGACTCACTCAGCAATCTCCGTTGCTGGGGAAGGGTGAGAGAGACAAAAAAAAAAAAAAAAAAAAAAAGCAGAACAACGGATGTTGAGTTGATGCTGAGTTGAATTCCATTTCTCTCCCAACCTCTAGCTATTTAAGGAGTGAGAAGGTGGGCTTTGCTCAGTATATGTGTGTACACATTTCCTCTATGTGATCGCCTGTTCTATTTATCCTGGGGAATTTGTTTCAAAGCCACCTTTTGGAAACTCCTAAGTAGGATGTAATTCGGTGGATTTTCTGTTCCGCTCACTGCCTGGCAAAGTCGTTTATTCCACAAACCCCTGACACATCAGTGGGGGGGGGAATGCATAAAAAATGGGGGTGTGCTTTCTCCAGATATTCCCATGTTGTTCCAGCCCGGATTTGAGGACGGGACCTCTTAGCTGGACAGGGTTTATGCAAAGTTTCTGAATGTCTAAACTTTTATACTCTCATAACATGTGTCATTGGTATGAAAGGCGTTCTCTATGAATGGCATTTAAAAGCAAATTGGATTTTCTTCCCCTGGCTGATACCGCCCTCGGATCCACTGGCCTGAAGGATGTAGTTTACTTCTTCTCTGAAACGACCATTTATCATGTGTCACAGCATCTGAAATAAAATTCCTTTGTAGAAGACTGTCTAATAAAGAGGTCCTCAGCGTTCATAATTTACTTCAAATGTCATTTACACACCAGCTCTCGCTCTGTCTAAGGTGTGGAGCTGAAAGGTGCGCCGTGACGACTTTCTGAAGATCCTAAATTCGTGTTCTGGAATAGCATTTCCCTTAAACACCAGCTTCTTACAGGCCATCAGAAAAGCCACCTGCTGGGCAGGGAGGGAGTGGAAATCCTTGGAGCCCAGGGAGGGGGAAGGCTCACCATCACACAGCAGGAACAGGAGGGAGACTCTGTGACATCAGACATCTACCAGTGTATACACAGGCATTTCAATGCGGCAGCTTTTTGCTTGGTGGAAGGGTCAGAATAGGGACCAAAACCTTCACCTTCAAGGTCTTTCTGGACAGAAGGATGCAATGCTAACAAATTAATTGAGGAGTGCAGACCAGCACATTTAATTTTACTTAATTTTTTAAAAAAAGAGATCAGGGAAAGATCACAAGTTCAAGACTTGCCGGGGCTATAGAGTAAATTAGATCACAAGTTCAAGACTTGCCTTGGCTATAGGGTAAATTCAATCCCCAGTAATAACTACAGCAATAAAATAAATAAAGTAGATACAGGGCCCCTCACTAGCTCCCTTTGACCCTCAGTCACATTCTCTTTAGATGGACTTTCATTGTTGCCATTTATGTGGATGTCCATGGGACAAAGGTCTCAAGGCCAAGGGCAGTCTGTCTTCCTATGTAGCTACAGCACCTGGGACTCTGCTTGTTCCTTAGCGGAAACCAAACAAAGACCCAGTCCCTACTCCTGTGTTGTTCATTCCAACAGAAGAGACAAAACAAATTGTGGGCCAGTGCAGGACCTGCTACTCCACCAGCCAGCCCAGGATGAGGATGCTGCCATGGCGAGGGACCCCCGACTGCTGCAGCTTCCAAAAGTAAGGTCTTCTTATTCTCCTGGCCATCACAGGATCACCCTATTTGTTTCAGGAGCAAGAAGGGAGGAAACCAGTCTTGGGACAGGGAAGAGACGATTAGTAGAGCCACACAGAAGGCATCTGACCTAAAGTGACACGTGTCACTTCCGCTCACATTTCACTGCAGTGCACACAAGCCTGTGGCCCAGCTGGCCACCGGGCAGCCAGGGAACAGCCTCCTCCACATGTCACCTGCTAAGGAGAGGGAGAAGGTAAAGCCACAGCACAGACATCCATAGACTCCATGACAGCAAGACACAGTCAAGGAGGGCAGGAAGGGAAGCAGGAATAGTTCTGTCCCAATTCACCCCAAAACAACTTGATAAAGACCTTTCATTCCCAAGTGATTCCTCATCTTTTACAGATCTAGCTTGAGTGGGGCCTTTGTCTGAATCAGCCAGGCCCGCTGTGATGACCCATACCACAGACTGGGGGCTTCTCAACCACAGAAGCACATTGGTCACAACTGTTAAGTTTGATGCACTGGCAGACTGGTGAGTCTTCTCTTGGGCCATAGACCCTAGAGGTATGAGCTGGCTTACAGCATTTCCAGAATGGCTGAACCCCATCTTGAGAGAAACTCTGAAGCTATATCAAACACAGTAGCGTCTTACCACAGTCTAAAATTATGAATGTCGTGGCACTGATGTGCACCAGTGACTTCATGAGACCCACATTAATGACTACAGTTCACCTGACAGAGATAGCTGAGTCAAAACTTTAACATGAATACTTTTCTCCAAGTCATATACTTTTTTCATGTTCCTGCTGTAATTTGATTCATTTCTAGTTCCTTCTGTCGCTTAGTTGTGTTGAACCTTAATATTTTCCATCACTGGTGACAAACTGCATCCATTTTACTCATCTTTTTAAAGGAAAGATTTTGGTTTTGTGAGTAAGGTCAACCCTTTGTTTCACATTCATCCGAGATTTTATCATTATTAACTCCATCAATCCACTGTCTGTGCTTCTGGATTATTGGTCTTTATCTAATCTCTTCAAATGAAATCTTAGATGAGTCCTTTGCAGACTTGACGTTTTCTAATGACCCCTCACTCTACACCTGCTGGTACAATGTGCCCTGGCGTTCAGTCTACAGTGTGTCATTTCCATTTTGACCGACCATGCGATCCAGTTATCTCCGAGAAGACTATAGTATTCCAATCACAGGTTCAGGAGTTTGTTTCCACTGTTATGTGGCCCCTCACTATATTGTACCATGCTGCCATATATGGCATTGAACTATAATGGTAATCTCCCAAATTTTCATTGATTTATTTCTGACCCAACATGTAGACAATTACACTCCCTCTGTGTTAGAAAGAGATTTTCCTTCATCCCTGGGATGGTAGATATGCACATGACCAACCTTGCTAATCATGGTACATGTGTCCTTCACATCCTTGCTTGGTTTCTTGTTGGTATGTCTGGCTGATCCATTGAGAAGTAAGTGAAAATCTCTGACTATTGGAATATATTTATCTGCATCTCCCAGTAATGCTATCAATTTTTGCTTTTTATGTTTTCAAGATTTTGCTATGTGCATAATGGCCCATGATTGTCATAGATCATCTTAACAGGGAATTTCTTTCCTCATCATAAAACATTCCTCTTTATTAGCTATTAATATTGCTATCCCTATTTTTATATTATTAGCTCGCACTGGTATGTATCTTGATGTTTTTCCCCTTATTTTCAACTTTGCTGCTTGTTTTACATATGTATTCTCCTAGAAAACCACACAAGCAGAATTTTTAAAAATCTAATTTGAGAAGAATACAACTCATTCTAAAGTATTGCTGATAGGCTTAGGGCTGCATTGATGATGGTGGTGGTACTGTGTGTGTTTGCATGTGTGTATGCCTGTGTGTGGGCCCGTGTGTCCACATGTGTTCTACATAACTTACTGTATTTAACCCTTTTTTTCTACTTTTTAGTTAACATCATTGACTTGTTGTCACTTGATTCTTCTAGATTCCATTTTTTTTCTAGAGTTGACCATATAAAGAATCCATGTCTATTTTTACCCCCAGGTTAATCTAAGAGACAACTGCCTATCACTTCCTCTGTCTCCTGCCATCTCCCATGAAAACATCTGACATTTTTGTTCTGTATTTTATTTCAGTTTTTTAATTTATAATTTCTTTGGAGTTTTTGTGGGTTGTGTTGAGACCAGATCTCACGATCATCCATGCACTGAGAGGCCTTTGAAAGAATGTTTAAGGTTATTTCATGAAGGAAAATACATTATTTTCTCTATAGTATCATTTAGAGATAACTTTGGCTTTGCTTAACAAAAGCCCACAAAATAGTAGTTTAAAAAATATAGACATGTGCCTGGAGGGGTAGCTCAGTGGTTAAGAGTACTGACTGTTCTTGCAGAGGACCTAAGTTCAGTCCCTAGTACCCACATAGCAGCTCGTAACTATCTGTAACTCTGGTTTCATTCAGTTCTAAGGATCTAGTATCCTCTGCTGGCCTCTATGGCCAGTGAATGCATGTGGTACACTTCCAAACATGCAGGCAAAACACTCATACACATAAAATAAAAAATACAGAAATGTGAAATCTGTCAACTGGAAAATGATACATAGAAATACATTTTTCTCTCAAGTTAACAAAAGCCCAGAAACATTGAGCCCAGTGAAGGTCACTGCAGGTACTGGGAATTGATGTCCTGCAATACTGCTGCCTCACAAGACATGGCTTCTGTTCCCAAAGTTATCTCATGGTTCAATGTCTGCTGGGGCTCCAGCCATTACATATCCACCCAGGCAACAGGAGGAAAAGAAAAATAAGAAAGCCCTTTTAAGGGACTTCCTAGAATATAGTAGTTCTATTTATACTTACAGTTTATATATAGCCACTAAAAAGGCTAAGAAACTAGTTTTGTTTTGGTTTTTAAATTGGGTGGTCATATGCATTCATTAGGGCACATCACAGTGAAACTGAAGAACAGTGGGAATCAATAGAAGGTCCTAAAAGCTTCCAGGAGGGCAGGGAAAGGACATATTAAAAATAAAGGATGATTTCAGGTGATTCAGAATCCAGGTATCTGAAGTGATACTGGAAGGTGAGAGACCACATGGAAATCCTTTCGGAGGTCTATGGGGAAGTGGCCTCCAATATGGAATTGTAGATCCAGCTAAAGCCCTAAGTCAAGGGGTGTTCATCTTTCATAGGAAGCTACCAAGAAGAGAGTTCACCAAAATAAGGATGTAGATCAAGGAAAGGAGAGACACAGGGTCCAGGAATCCAACCTCAAAAAGGGATGAAGAAAGGTTCCGGTGTATTGGCAGCTAGAGTAGCTAGCGCACTTGGACATCCTGGAAAGATGCTCTTCCTTCTGTGGGAGGTTGAGGCATGGATTCACAAGCAGGACTACTGAGCTTGTACAGTCAACAAGCAAAAGTAAAGCAAGGACCGATCCGGAGGGAGAAGAAAGGTACAGTGACCACACACTATGCCTTAACTGTGAGTTCGAATGGTCAGACTGATCGACACCCAGTGGGAACTTTATCAAAGCCAGATGATCACTCTTCGAGTGTCTTAGTTAGGGTTTCTATTGCTGCAATGAAACACCTGACCAAAAAAGCAAGTTGGGAAGGAAACAGTTTATTTGGCTCACACGTCCAAATCATAGTCCATCGTTGGAGGAAGTCAGGACAGGAACTCAAGCAGGGCAGGAACCTGGAGGCAGGAGCTGATGAAGAGGCCATAGAGGGGAGCTGCTTACTGGCTTCCTCCCCATGGCTTACTCAGCCTGCTTTCTTACAAAACCCAGGACCACCAGCCCAGGGATGGCACCACCCACCATGGGCTGGGCCCTCCCCCATTGATCACTAATTGAGAAGATGTCTTACAGCTGGTGATCTCAAGGAGGCATTTCCTCAACTGAAGCTCCTTCCTCTCTGATGACTCTAGCTTGTGGCAAGTTGACACACAAAACAAGCTAGTGCAACTGAACCCCTTGTCAACTTGACACACAAACACATCACTATTAAGCCACATCCCTCCCTTTCTTATTCATCCCTAAGATCTCATATTAAAATCATAGCTAATTTTAAAAGTCCATAGTCTTTACAAATTCAAACACATTAAAATTTCAGTCTCTTTAAAACATCCATTCTCTTTAAAAAATTCAAGCCTTTCATCTGTGGGCTCCTTTAAAAATTAAAATTAAATTAAATACCTTCTTCAATAGGGAAGAGCCAGAGCACTATTACAATCTGAACCAAGCAACACCAAACTCCAACAGTATAAATAACTCAATGTCAAATTGTCTGGGATCCACTCACGGTCTTCTGTGCTCCTCCAAAGGGCTTGGGTCTCTTCTCCAGCTCCACCCTCTGCAGCACACACAACTTGTCTTCTAGGCTCTGGCTGGCTCCACTCCACTGCTGCTACTGTTCTTGGTGGTCATCCCATGGTACTGGCATCTCCAAAATGCTGGATCCCTTGCTATAACTGGGCTGCACTTTCACCAGTAGCCTCTCATAGGCTCTCTTCATTGTGCCAAGCCTCAACTTCTTTGCATGACCCCTTCGGTCCTGGGCCTTCAACTGCCACTGAGGCTGCACCTTCACCAATGGCCTTTCCTGGACTCTCACAGTGCCAAGTCTCAGCTGCTCTCCATGACCCCTTCATGCCTTCAAAACCAGTACCACCTGGGTGACCCTTACACATTACCAAGTCCTGCTGCCAATATGAGGTATAGACATGGTCGTGTCTGGAACATAGCTTCTCTGTGCTCTCAGAAAACAGGTCAAAGATTTCACCTCGGTGATGCTGGTCTCTTCTTAATCACTGCTAATTTCTCAGCTCCAGCTGCCCAGCATCAAGTGTCCCAGTAATGTAAAGGTTTCACTTTAGCAGTTCTGGTACCTTGTTAATCGCAGCTGATTCTTCGGCCCCAGCTAACCAGAACCACAGGATCTTAATTCAAAATAACAAATGACCCCGATAGAGTCTTTAAACCTCCCTCTGAAACTTCACAAGCCAGGCCTCCATCTTCTGCACTGCTCTCAACATTCTTATCTTCCGAGCTCCCACAGAACATCCCACTCAGGTCTCAACACTCAATGGCTCTTCTAGCCTCAAGTTCCAAAGTCCTTCCACAATCCTCCCAGAAACATGATCAGGTCTGTCACAGAAATACCCCATTGCACTGGTACCAATTTGTCTTAGTTAGGGTTTCTATTGCTGCAATGAAATACCATGACCAAAAAGCAAGGTGGGAAGAAAAGGGTTTATTCAGCTTATACTTCCAGATCATAGTCCATCATTGGAGGAAGTCAGAACAAGAACTCAAGCAGGGTTGGAACCTGGAGGTAGGAGCTGAGGCAGTGTCCATGGAGGGGTGTTGCTTACTGGCTTGCTCCCCATGGCTTGCTCAGTCTGCTTTCTTACAAAACCCAGGACCACCAGCCCAGGGATGGCACCACCCACCATGGGCTGGGCCCTCCCCCATTGATCACTAATTGAGAAAAATGCCTTACAGCTGGATCTCATGGAGGCGTTTCCTCAGCTGAGGCTCCTTCCTCTCTGATGGCTCTAGTTGTGGCAAGTTGGCACACAAAACCAGCCAGTACACAGAAGATGGGGAAGAAGGATTTATGTGTTTAGAGGGAAAGTAAAGGGCATGTATGCAAGCTAAAACAGAATTTTCCATAGATGAAAGTTAGCTGATAACTATGAAAATGGAGAAGTCAAGAGACAGCTGTCTATGGCATAAATTTCAAAATATAGAACTAACTAGCTGACAGAGAGCTGGGAGAGTGGAGAGTGATTGCTTTGGTGAGTGGGAATTTCAGGTAGCAACATGAGGTACTGGCTGCTCTTTCCTACACATCCTCAGTCATACTTCTTGTCCAAGGAGTTTACTAAACAAATATGAAGTAAATATGCTTTTCTGTCAATATCAGGCAACTCAGGGTTACTTTTTCTTTGTTGTTAGGGGAGGAGGGGACAATAGCCAAATACAATAATTCTTCCAAAGAGGAATTCGAAGGCCTGGTAAATGTTCTGAGTCCTTATTTGTCTGATATGGCTTCATTTTTACCCTCACACTTGAATGATAATTTATGTTCAAAGCCATTTATCCTCAGTGCTTTGAAAACATCGCACCATTATTTTCTTGTATCCAATTTTGCTGATGAGGAGTGTGATAGCAACCCAGTCCTTGTTCCTCTATCTAGCAGGATAAATGGTTTCCCCTCAAAATAAATGCCGGTCCTCACTGAGCACCTATGAGAGTGACCTCCCTTAGAGGGTGTGTACAGGTAGAGAAGGGTCTGGAGATGGTTCTCAATGTTCCTAATGCTGCGACCATTTAATACAGTTCCTAAGGTTGTGGTGACCTCCAACCATAAAATTATTTTGTTACTACTTCATACCTGTAATTTTGCTACTGCTATGAATCATAATGTAAATATCTGATTGTGAGATGGCTTATATGCAGGATATCTAATATGCAACCACTGTGAAAGGGTCATTCAACCCCCAAATGGGGTCATGACCCACAGACTGAGAACCACTGCTTTAGGACCAGCCCCATGTCCAAAGACCAGTGTCTCTGTAGTGAGAGAGCAGAAGACAGGGACATCGAAAAGAAGGCCACATGCAGACAGAGACAGAGATGGGGCCATGCAGCTGCAAGCTGAGGACCAAAGGAGCTACCAGAGGTGGGAGAGAGACCGGAGCAGACCCCCTCAGAGCCTTGGGAAGAGACCACTCACAGCTCCACTTGAGACTCTGGCCCCCACAGCTGGGACCACTACAAAGCCCTGCTAGTCACTTTCATACAGCCGCTCTAGAAAATAATATGACATACAAAATATCTATCTTTCTGCCTGCCTGCTTGCCTATCTATCCATCCATCCATCCATCTATCTATTGATCAATCTATCTATTTACCTATCTATCTATCTCTGTTTTTTTTAATACCTGTAGTGTTCTAGAATCTCATGACATGTCTATGTTTTATGTTTTTTATTTTTTTGTATTTTTTTAACTTTTTCTGGCTGTGCACAGGATCTTTAAATCCGAAAAGTAGTATCTTTATTTACTTCTAGAAAATTCTATCCTGTAGATTCCTGACCGTTGCCTCTCCCTCCTCCATTGCTTCTGTGCCACTGTGTACACTCCCTATGGAGGGGTCCTCCATGGTGGCCAGCTTCCCCTTCATGCTCACTCCTTGGCATTTGTGGTGCATTGCTGGAGAAGTCTTGATCTTGTGGCTGTTTTTCTTTTTTCATCTACACTCACTTTGCACTTTAATACATTGCTTTTGAGATTTAAAATTTTTTTCAACTACGGAATTGCTCATTTCTGCAATCACTCACTGATTCTTAGTATATAGATTCAAGGCCTTCATATCTTCTATAGCATATTAATTAACCTTTCTGTGTTAGCCTTCTGCTACTACAGCAAATACTTGAGAGAACCGATTTGTAAATAGGTTGGTTTGGGTTCAACGTTTTAAAAGTTTAGGATCAACCTTCCTTCCTTCCGTGGGAAGGAGCATATGGAAAAGTCAAGTGTTCACTTATGGGGTGGGGGGAGAAAAAGTGGGAGACAGAGAGGGAAGTGGGGGAAGAGACTAACCATGGAGGGTAAGCCCCAGAGATCAAAACGCTCCCATGATGCACCTCCTCTTAAAGGTTTCCATAGCATTATGGTGATGTCAGGAATACCTCTCCTCCAGTCTGATAGCGCTGTTTCCTCCTTCTCTTCATGGCCGCTTCCTTTATTTGTTGAGCTGGACACTTCTGCTCATGATGTCTCCTTGCAAGTCCTTAGAGATTCCTGATTGCTCTTTGACCTTTGAGAAGAGCACCAGAGAACCTGGGTGTCCAGCCTGATATAAGGTTAAGGGCACCTCTGGACATGCTACTTTAGCTGGCCTCTGTGGAGAGCAGCAGATGTATGTGGCCACCCCCATCTATCTCAGAGTGATGGAGGCACAATCCTTCTAGAACTTTCCAAGTCCCAAAGGGGCTTACTGTGCCTCGTGCCAAACCTCCAGTACGCACCAGTCTCAGGTGTCCATCCCTATGGACACCACAACATCCATAAGAAAGACAGGAAAATGACAATGGCCACCTGCTGTTCCCAGCTTACCGCCCTGCCTAGCGTCCCCATGAGCCCACACAGCCTCTACTCTGGAACCTGTCGGCATCACACCCACTGTGGCCTCTTGGTTAACGCAGCCCTCTCTGCCCTCTTATCTAAGACACTGAGTATATTCTAATACTTTGTGAAAAGTCTTTTCCGTGTCTGTAAGATTTTGGATTGGAGGATTGGAAGTTGTAGTGTGTCTTCCAAATGCTATTGCCTTGCATCTTGCTTAGATCCTCTGAGTTCTCATCTGAAGAAGAGTCTCCACTGTCTTCTGATTGTCTTCACTGTTAACTGAGACCTCGAGAGGTACCAGGCATTCTACTGAGTGCTTGACACTTACGGTTTGGTCTAAAACAGCAACCATCCGGAAGGGAAAGCAGCTTTAATATCCCCGAACTACGGACAGGCAGAGTTAGGGCAGAGGTCCACGAGCTCTGATCGCAGTGGATCTAGCCAGTAGAAGAGACTCATTTTGGCTGGATGGGACTGGCTCCAGCATGTGAGCCCCCTTGGCTACCGGGCCGGTTAGTTTCTGTCAACTTGATACTGACTAGAGTCTCCTGGGAAGAGGGAACCTCAACTGAAGGATTGCCTCCATCAGCTTGACCCATGAGCACATCTATGGAACACTTTATTGATTAATGATTGATGTGGGAGGGCGTAGCTCCCTATCGGGTGGTGCCATCTCCATTAGGGGTTCTACAAGGAAAACAGCTGAGCAAGCCAGAGGGAGCAAGCCAGTAAGCAGCACCCCTCCAGGGTCCTGCATTGAGTTTCTTCAGTGATGGACTGTTACCTTGAAGACTAAAACGAAATAAAGCCTTTCCTCCACACGTTCCTTTTGATCAGTGTTTTATCACAGCAACAGAGAATCACACTGAGACAGCCACTCAGCTAAAGTGCCTGTTTTGGTTAGTTGGTTTTCTCTGCTGCGATTTTGTCAACTTGACCCAAGCTGCAGTCATTTGGGAAGAGGGAACCCCAATAGAGGAACTGCCTCCATCAGACTGACCTCTAGACAAGCCCATGGGGCATCTTCTGAATTCATGACTGGTGGGGGGAGCCCCGCCCCTTAAGGGCAGGTGGCCCTAGTTTGTTTAAGAAAACAAACTGAGCAACCACTGGGGAGCAAACCAGCAAGCATTGCTCCCACGGTTTCTTCCTGTGCTTTTGCTTAAGTCCGTGCCCCGCTGTAATCAGGAAGTGTAAGCCCAATAAACGCTTTCCTCCTCCAGGCTGGTTTTGGCCAGTGCTTTATCACAGCAACAGATGGCAAACGAACACAGCCTTAAATTATGGTGCCTGTGTCACTGTCCTTATGGCATTTCCCGGGATCAGTGTGTGCATTTGTTAAAGGAGGTTAGACTCCTGGTGGGACCCAGGAGTGACACTTCTCCATGGGACATTTGACAATGTCTGGAGACGTGTTAGATGATCGTGGGAGGGGGGGCAGCAGTGACTCTTCTAGTGGGTAGAGGACAGGGACCTCCCAATGCCAGCCATGTCCATCACTTCAGGTGGACAATTCCCTCCCCACCCCCCCACCCACCTCACCACCCAACCCCACCCAACTCCTCAACCCCACCCCCACCCCCCGTAGACCATTTGAACCTCTTCTTGCCATCAGGGTCTGTGGGCTATCACACAGCTCCTGGTCAACAATGTCAGTGCTAGTGGAGGAAGGTGCCCAAGGGGCATGAGTGGCCCAGGCAAATTTCCGAGATGAAGGACTTCAAAGGTGAGGGACACGCATGGCTTTCATGCAGCGATCCTTGAGTCATGTCTCTATTGTGTGGCTTCTCAGTCTTGTGGACTTCAGACCTCATACAGCCCTTTATATGTGTTCACCCTGCTGGAAATCCTGAGCCAGGCTCTACCCCCGTTTCTCCATTCTCTGAATTTCTAGTAGGTAGCCAGGCCCTAGTGGGCTTCTTACTCCAGGGGCATTTTGGGGTGTGTGAAAGCCCCTCCTATCTCCAGGAAGAGAAGAACCAGAAATGTCTCTTTCTTTCTTTATTTTATTTTATTTATTTATTTATTGGTTTTTCGAGACAGGGTTTCTCTGTGTAGCTTTGCGCCTTTCCTGGAACTCACTCTGTAGTCCAGGCTGGCCTCGAACTCACACAGATCTGCCTGCCTCTGTCAATACCCCAGATATCACTGCTGCATCACTTGCCAACTGGGATCCCGGAGGGGGGGGGCATTTCCAGACCTGGGGAATATGGCCCTGCTAAAAAGAAACAGACCCCCAGAGTACTTACCTGCACACCTTCCCATGCAGCCTGAGAAGCCCTGAACAGACACAAGGCTCACCTCTAGCTCTGGGGCTCTGAGAGGTCTTGCACTTTCATGTTAAGGTAAGAGGCATGAGCTGAAAGCACCATTCTACCCTGCCTGTGCTGCTGGGCAATGCAGTCACATTAGGGAGAGAAGAAGGAAAACAACAACAACAACAACAACAACAACAACAACAACAAAAAGGCAGCCTACAACAGCCTAAGGAGCGCGGCGTCCACACTTCCGCCCCTCCGCCTGTAATGGAACACTTCAGCCTGCGATCCCAGAGCTTCCAGGCCTGCGATCCCAGAGCTTCCAGGTCTCGCTCTACGCACCTTCCCACTACCCTGTAACCTCTGGCCCCCACTGACTTATTTATGAACACTTGCTGCCTCTCCTCTCTCACTCGAGAAGCCTAGTCTAATCCAGACGAACAAGGCTGGGAAACAGGAGCCCCCGGGAGACCCTATCCTGGACACAGGGGTTGTGAGGTGAACGAGTCAGCCCCACTTCCCGGATCCTCCACCTACTGCTGAGGAGCCCTAGCCAGGAAAAAACCCGGCTGGAAGACTACAGACCAAGCCCCATCCATTAATCTCTCTTCCGCACCAGCCCCTGTGGCCGCACCTCCCAGCATACCGAGTCTCCACCCTGGCCTTGATCTGCACAGTGACGAATGTGCAATGAAGTCTTAGCTTACGACACCCCCGGTTTTGAACTCAAATCGCATTTCCCTATTGACCCACAGGACGGCTTTGGAGATCGTTAATCTTCATTTCTGATCGATTTTCTGTCAATACTTCCCTGCCGCCCCCACCAACCTTTCCATCAAGTGGTTAATGAGCTGTAAACAAACCTTTGGACGCACTGGGGAGTGGTTTTCCAAGAGGCCCTTGAACAGCAAGGCCCTATCGACGACGACGACGACGACCCAAAATGCGCCCTCTGGTTTTGTTCTGGTGGATCTGTGGGTTCATATTTTCTCACCCGCGTTCCCAGGGCAGAGGAGAGAGGACCATTCCCTAGTCCTCCAGGCAAAGTAAGTAGCAACTACTCAAATGAAGCCAGCACTAAACAGATCCACAGTCTCTCCCCTGGGCTCCCCGGAGGTGTGTAACTGCTTCGATGGGTCAATGGTTCCCGAAGATTCTGCCAAACAAGACGTGGTTGGATCCAGGAGTGTGGTGTGGGTACCAGATACCATCTTGGCATGCCCAGACTTAGGTGGGATCAAATGGAGAAAAGTTTGAAAGCTGTTTTGTGAGAGCGGAAGCCCGAGAGGGGTACATATGGTAAGGGTCTGCCATAGGCCTGAGATCGTCTAACCTCCCAAAGATGAGAAGACCCTAACAGCGTCAGCCCTGAATGTCACCAAGACCCCTACCCTCCCTGCGAAGCCTTGGTCTTTCTCATCCATCAGATGGAGAGAATAGTTCCTTTATTTCCACCTTCAAGGATCTATACGGGTCCAGAACACAAGGTCTGGAGAAAGCCTAAAGGTGTACAGATGCTAGAGGACCCATCTGGCCCCCACACCTCAGGACACCCCCATCTGCCCTCCCTACCGACAAGGTACAAGTTTCTCTGTAGCCTGCCTGCATGTTAACACGCAGGACAAACTTCAAAGAAAACATACAGCTGATAAAAATTTAATGCTATATGTAACAAAGCAGAATGAATATTTAATCCGTGCTTTTATGCGAAACCACATAACCAAGCAGCCCCTCGCGGCGGGCCCCTCCGGGTGCCCGCGCCTGGCAGCGAAGCAGTTAAGCTGCTGGCAACAAGCAGCTCCTAATAAACACTCGGCTAATTCTGTAGGAAAAGCACTAATTAGAAAAGCAATAATAATCGGTGTAATTGCTCTAAATTACCCTCCTAACAGAGAACGGCGCTCCGAGCCGGGAACGCAGCTGCCGCGCCCAGGCCCGTGCACCGAGCCGCAGCCTGCGCTCTGCTGCCCCCTGGCGGCCTCCACGCACTCCTGCCTCCTAACCGCGAGCAGACCCGGCGCGAAGCCCGACGCGCGGGCGCCCCCTGGTGCCCGCCCCACCGCACGGACCCCTGGATGGGCGGAGGTCCAGCCAACCTTAGGATCAGAGCCTAGGCAGCGCAGCCTGCTGGATTCTGGATTTCCCCTCGCCTTGGCCTCGCTCCCCCAGGGTCCAGACCAATAACCACCATCACACTGTTCAAACCCAAAGTCGAAGGCCAGGGACAAATTGTGATGCAAGAATAGACCTCCACACTGTCCCGCTATTCGGGGTGGTGTGTGCACCCGGGGCATTGTTTGGGAATGGAGTGGAAACAGACAAGCCCAAACAGGAGGAAGGGATCGGAGCGGAGATAGAATGCTCTGGTGAGATGGTTAGAACAGCTCCCCGGAGCCCAACTTCTATTGAGTGTGAGAGTCCCGGGATGGATGGGATTGCTCTCTTGCTCTGGCACAAAATGAACAAGGCTCTATCCTGGTGCATTTGCCAGCGCCGAACGAACCACTCCCAAGATCTGCCTATCCCTGCCTAAAGCTCTCCTGCATCAGCCATAAACTGATGCACGGCATGTATGTGGCAGCCCTCCTTAGACCAAACCACAGCCGTTGACACGGTCGTCCGTGTCTGCCCAATGGCAGTGTATGTCCACACAGGGCTGCACACACACACAGGCTTGTCTTGCTGTGCGCGGTTCCTGGTGCCTACAATAGCAGTCAATAAATGCCTGATGGGTGAACACCCAGAACTTGCTGGGCACATGGGGGCAAAGGACACCATCTGGATGGGGAGCAGCTGTAAAGCCAGGACAGACAGACGGACGGACGGACGGAGCCTGCCCTCTGTCCACCCAGGTCAGAGACAAGTCCCCCAGGGAAATCTTCAGCCCTTGCAAGCTGATGCTGGAGGTTGACAATAAGGATTCTGGAGTTCAGAGGCTCCCAACACCACTGCAAAGAGCACAGGAAATGGTGTACCCTAAAAGAAAACCAAATGCTGCTCCCTCCTCACCTGCCAAAAGTCACATAACTTCACTCCTCCCAACACAAGACAAACCTCCCTCACTCTTCCGATAAAAAGCAAGCTGAGGGGGGTTGAGGACAGAATGAAAGGGGGCCTACCTGGCCTCCCGTGACACTGAGCCCCTGTGCCCAGCTTTCTGCTCCAGACACACACAAACACAATACACACACACACACCTGCTCAGGCAACTATGCACACAATCCACAACCCGAGAGCCTTTCTCCTCTCTGCACCTTCAACCTAGGATCTGGCTGTTCCTCTGTCTTAAAGAAAACAAAGGTTAGAGGCGAAGCGTGGGTCTCTCCTGCCCTCCCCCGGCCTCTTCTGAGGGCCGAGGCTTCTGGATAGAACATCTCAAAGCTATAGGGGTGGCTGGTAACAGAAAATGTACATTCTCCTCCAGGAAGCCTTCCCTGATTTACCACAGCTACAGAACATCTGGCAACACATGATGCAGCCTAGGGACCAGACGGCATGGGGTCTTTGCTGAGTGACCAGGCGTAATTTTCTTAACCCCTCTGGGCCTCATGTTTCTATAAAATGAGGAGACTGGTAGGATTAGCCTGTGGGGGTATTGTGTTCCCCAAAATATTGTGTATGCTAATAAACTTATCTGGGGTCAGAGAACAGGACAGTCACAATATTAAACATAGAGGTTAGGCAGTGGTAGCATACGCCTTTAATCCTAGCATTCGAGAGGCAGAAATTCATGTGTTCAAGGATACACCCAAGCATGGTGACCCACGCCTTTAATCCCAGAAAGCACTCCTTTAATCCCAGGGAGTGGTGGTAGAAAGCAGAAAGGTATATAAGGCGTGAGGACCAGAAACTAGAGGCATTTGCCCTGGAGAGGCCTTTGGCCTGGAGAAGCCTTTGGCCTGGAGAAGCATGTGGCTGGTTAAGCTTTCAGGCTTCTAGCAGCAGTTCAGCTGAGACCCATTCTGGATGAGGGCTCGGGGCATCCAGTCTGAGGAAGCAAGACCAGCTGAGGATCCAGCGAGGTGAGATAGCTGTGGCTTATTCTGTCTCTCTGACCATCCAGCATTTCACCCCAATACCAGGCCCGGGTTTGTTTTATTAATAAGAACTTTTAAGATTCATGCTACATTAGCCTATTAAAATTATGAGGGAAATGACCCAAAGTGCCTGCCATACAGTGCATGCTCTCGATATGCATTTGCTATTAATATTGCCTGTCTGTTAAAGAAACAGAATTCCACACAGCAGGTTTGAAGAAAGAACAAAACACATTTGAAAACCTACTGGATCTGACGATTTCCAAGTCTGCTCTGGCTCTGAAAGTCTGGAATTAAAATGACGTCTTTTAACTCAGTCACTTCCAAGCCTGCGCACCTGCTCTTCTCCCCATCCCTTCTCTGCCTTCTGGAAACTTGCTCGCCCTTCAAGTCTGCCTTAATGAGTGCCTTCCTCTGAGAAACTCCCTAAAAGTCAGGCATGACTGGGACATACTCCTCCACACAGACTCCCAGCCAACTTCACCCTCAGCCTCCACGCTATTGCCTCCCGTCCCCTCTCCTCCTGTCCCTGCACAGCTCTCTAGAGAACCCCCGGCATCTGTAGAGTTTTACTTCACCTGACCTGCCACCAGCTGCTCAAACGGTGGACCCGTTAAATTACACACAGGGAAACTGAAGCACGTAAAAGCAGGTGACTGGAGACACTCTGTAAGTCAGGGAGTGGGGGACGCTGGGCCTTTGGGCTCCCAGACTGGCTCCGCTGCATCTCGGCTCAAACTCTTATATCCCAGGGATGGTATGAGCAGAGCCAGGCAGTGGGATCTCCACTAGAGGATGCAGGAAAGGGCACACACATGCATGCATGCCTGCGCACAAGGACACACACACACACACCACCACCACCACCACCACCACCACCACCACGAAGCATTTCCAAACAAGCACTTGGAACCCATCAAACAGGCACTTGGAACTCCGATGCCATCTCACATCTGGACCACTGCAGTAGCCTCTACTCAGCGTCCTGGCTTCTATCCACACCTCCACTTGTACCCTGCCCTCCTTATAGCAGCAGGAGGAAAGGATGGTGCTGTCTGCTTGTGATCGCCCAGAATTAAAGCCAGAGTCCTTCCAGATCTTGCACCCTCCACCCAGCTGTTCTCCTCCAGGCTCATCTGTCCCACTTTTGAGACCCAGAGTCATGTTTATGGGAGCACTGCCTCGCCCTGTGTCTGCAGTCCACCTCCCTACATATCCACAATGTACCCTCCTCTCAGGGACCTCCACACTATCTCAAGCAGCAGCTCCCACTCCACGCTGTTCTCCATCATCATTTCTTCTGACCAGACTTCTTCACCTAGCAATCTGTCTCTATGCCTTTGTTTCCTCTGCTGGACCAAAGGCTCCAAACAGCAGGGACATCCCTCCGATGTGCATTGCACATGGGTACCACAGTGCCAGACACAATGTGGGGCCAGAAACCTCTTAGAGAATGCCAGGCCTTCCCGATGGGTTTTTTAATCACCCTGTTGCATGGACCTTTGTACTGGTTGGCTGTATGGAGGGAGAGTGTGCATCCCGTCTCCATATTGGAGGGCTCACCGAGGCACACAGCATCTAGGATTCCCCGCTACCACCCTTCGCTTTAGATCCCCACACCCAATTGTTTCTGGCTGACCAAAAGGAAAATTTAGTTTCCAGCTAATTAGCTTTGAATTAGGTGCCCCTCTTCAAGTTACCGGACTACCTTTCTCCCAAGGTGGGAGGGGTGTCTCTGCACACACATAGCCACCATTTGACACTACTCTTTTGGGAGAGAGACAAAGGCTTCCCCGGCCCAGGCATTGTCTCTGTGCGGAGTTCACCGGCAGGCCAACACAAAGGTTGGATGAATTCTTCATGACTCTCTGAAAGCCTGGCCCTCCAGGACCCCTCCTAGCTTTGCCTACAGGTGGGTCCTTTATGGGGAGATGGGGCAGTATCTTCCCCTGGGAACCCACTTCCTTTCAGGGTTCCCCTCCCTCTTCTCCTCCCTCCTCTCAGAGATGCACCTTGCAGGTTAGCTGAAACCTGAGGTCCCGGTCCACCCTGGACGAAGCAAGGTCACCTAGCATCCAGAACAATTCCCCGGTCATCCACGCCAGCATTTGGTGCTCGGCCAGGCTTCCAGAATAGGGCACGACCCTGCTTCTCAGCAGGATGTCTCCTCGATGCTCCAGTAAAGGTCCCCAGCTCCAGTAAAGGTCCCCAGAGACCTTTGCTTCTATGAGGAAGGGCCTGGAGTGGTCTTTCTGTTTCATCTCCATCCTTGCCCTCGCACAGGCTAGCTGCGCCATGCCGCCCTCTGCCGGTGGGATTCAGACAGTGCATGGGCTGCAGTGTTCCCCTAGATCCTGACCCTCCCCGCCACGACCCCCGCACCTGTATCCCTACCTCCACCCCCACATCTAAACCGCTGTCCCTGAACTCAAGCCCCTTCCTCCGCCCGCCCCTCTAGTCTTCAGAAAGAAGAGGCGGCAATAGTCTGGAAAAGGGAGGGAGGCAGGCCGAAGCCTGGGGGAGGGGCTGGGATTTGAGTTAATGAGCTATGTATTTTCCTTTCCCTATAATCCACGGTATTTGATGCAGCAGCCAATTTAACTTAGCAGTGGGATAATTTGTCATGAGGTTGTTAGGATTCGGAGGGAGGCGACACGGGATGAGGAAGAGTAGGAAAGTCCAAGTGGGTTGGGCAAAAGAGGGGACTCTCTGGTGCAGCCTAGAAATTGTCCCAGATGCTGTCCTGGAGCCAGGAGCCTACAGTAAGGAGCATGGACAGAGCCTAAGGTATATAAGCAGCAGAGCCGAGGAGGAAGGGGTCCTACGCAGAGGAGAGACCCACGCCAAGGGTAAGGAGCCCCCTCCCTTGAGGACAGGAGTGTGTGGGTCTCAGAGCCTGAAGCTGGCGTTTCCGGCACACCGACTGGGTCTGAGTGAACCATAGATTGACGGCTGGGTTCAGAAGGCTTGATGTACTTGTCCAATGTGGGAATTCCACCCAAATCTCCATGCACCCCAGAATAAGGCAGCAGCAGAGCCCTCTGGCCTCACATCTGTTTGCCTTATGTTCAGAAATCAGAGCGTCTAGGTCATAACGTCCTGAGTGGGAAAGCCACCATTGCTCAGGTAAGTCCAGAGAACATATGTTCTGGTTTGCCCCAGACAGCCATCCCAGGTTTAGCCTGCTGTCCCAGGGCAATTCTTAACAATACTCTCTCACATACCAGCTCATTCTGGCGTGGACCACAAATGTGATTACCCTACAGAAGGGGAACTTAGTCTGAGATGAAGCCACTGCCCACAGATCATCCATAGTCTCTGGAGTCTCCCGACAGCCTGTGTGGTTTGAGTTGTTTGGGTTTTGTTGTTGTTGTTGTTGTTGTTTTCTTATCTTTGTTTTGTTTTTTCCTACCAAGTTAAACTAGCACCAAGGTCTGGCACCTGAGGTTACAGATCCTCCTATCAGGGACCTCCTCCTCCAGGAAGCTCTCCCTGACCAGCACAGACAGACACCATCCATATGGGCCCATTTATAACTGATTCCTACTGGTGTGGGACATTCCAGTCCTGCATGTAACACTGAACTTGTGTTCTCCCCAGGATTTGGCCAGGCCAGAGAGAAAGAGGTGTTGAGACAATCATGGAAGGAGATGCTTTGGTGGTAGAGGATCGACAGTGAGATCTGAAGGCGACCATTGCATGGCTTCCACCCTACACCTGAAACTCAACAACGAGGGGGCGCCACTAGACGATAATGGGACTGGAATCTGCATGTTGCTGGCCATTTATACACTGTAGTCCTGGGAAGGAAGAGAGGCTGGTCCTCTCCACCAAGAGCCTGAAAGGATGCTTGGCTCTGGACTGGCCCTGTCTCCATTGGCTTCTCCATTGTTGGGTCCCATTTTTCTGACGTCCAGGCTTTCTGGGAAGCAACATCAGGCACCAGTGAAGGCAGTAAGTGCTCCTTTCTCCTCTCTGTTCTGAGGAGGTGTGAGTGTTTTCCTTCACCAAGCCTCCAAATTTCTTAATGTACTGCCTCTTCTCCACTCTGATGATCCAAGGGCTGGTTAGCAGCCACTGTCCACTCGCTGGGATGTAGCGCCATCTAGTGGCCACCTTCAGCCTGGCCGTGTCACTGGTAAAATTTCAGGGCAAGGTTTTATTAAATAACAACCATATATGAGGTGCTATGCCAAGCCATCAGGAGTACACAGAGCATCACACACATATGCCGAAAAGAGAGAGAGAGAGAGAGAGAGAGAGAGAGAGAGAGAGAGAGAGAGA